>QNGE01000271.1:186936-212080 GCA_008508345.1 Paragonimus westermani | reverse complement strand
TGAGAGGCAGAGTTTTCCGAAGAAGAACGATCGGGGCAGTGGAGGCTCATCCTACGGGTGGAGAGTAACAAGCGCAATTCCGCCGCGGGATATGTGCGAGCAATGACAGACTTCAACTTTCGACTTACGTCGGTAACGTTGTGGTCACCTGTGTAAGGAAGGTTGATGAAAACCTGTTTTTTCGGCACTAACTGTGGTTGGGAGGCAGTCACTCGCTCCTTGCAATAAATTTCAATAAATTTGGCCGGGTATCCATTCGTGAACAAAACATTCTGCGTTCAGTCGCTCGTATCGGGTGGCACCTGCGTGTAAGTAACGAAGAGGTTAGGAAGCGGGCGTTTGGTAGTGATTGCCAAACGAGTTCTTTTGTCCAGTTTCTACGTTTGCACAGGCTTAGATGGTTAGGTCACGTATTAAAGATGCCAGCTAGTCGTCTTCCACACCGAGCACTGTTCGCTGACACTGCGACCGACTGGTGTAAGGTGCGAGGTGGACGGATAATGATCTGGCGTAGGGAAAGGAAGTCGTTCACCAAGGGGTTGGCCACTGTGGGTCGTGTTCGTCTCCCGGCCTGGGGCCCTTGCGGCTCACAGAGTCGTTGGTTGGAGACTGTAGGTGAGATGGCGGCTAATCGAGCTCAGTGGCGTGAATGTTGTCGTTGTTTGTCCGAGTTGTCTGTGAAGTGAGTGCATTTAACGACGCGGAGCAGTGAAAGCCGTAAGGAAGCTATCTGGCTGATGACGCCTTACTCTCACTTGCAGCTCGGTCGTTTGTTTGCAAGGTGTTGGCACCTTGATGTTGAATGTTTGAATATGGACGTGGTTATTTTCAGTAGTTAGGTCCCTTCCCGTCCCCATCTTTTTTTCTCCTCTTTCTTTCTATATTGGGTTTGCTTTTTCTTCATGGTTGTGTGGCAGTTAAGCATTAGTATGAACCACTGATGTATTGCTGTCTATAATAATAATAATAATAATAATAATTATAATTATATTTATAATTATAATAAATCAGACGCCAGCCAATACTGTCGGGTCCGATTAACGGACGATCATTTGTCGCGGTGAGTTTTTTTCACACATGATGGAAACTACTTATTTGAACGTGTGTCACGTTTAGACACCTCTGTTGGTTGTATCATAACTGTGGAATACGATAGAGAAGTTTCCGATGAGAGGTAATGTGATTGCACTCCAGCTGCAACCGCCGACGTAAATCCTGTCGTTTTCCATACGGTTGTTTTTTTGACTGCTTACGAGTAGTAGGGGATTTCGATTTTTCCTGTAAGTTGAGCATCACCCACAATTTGTGGCAGCTGTCTCATTCCCGTAGATGTTCTATTTGGCCGCTTTCGATAGGAAGCGCCAGACTCGAGTTTTGCTTTTGTTAGGTTCCGTCAGTGGTGCCTACCCTTGCGACGGTCGGGACTAGAACTCCGGCCACGCTATCACGTGGCAGTAAGTTAAGGAGTTTTGTTCTTTTGATTTGACACCTTAGTTAAATACTCTACCCCGATGACAGTCACCTTCTGTACTTATCCTCCAGCTATCTGTAATGGAGAGGACAGACTGCTTATGATGATGGACGGGAGAAAACGAATTTTGACAGCTAGTAAACATTCTGTTCGCATAAATTTAATGGCTAGGCCCATGTAAAGAGTGTTTTCCTCTGTATGCTCCTATACTAAGCACACACTTTTAGTTGTCCGGAGATACTTCTGATTAGACAATCAAAGTGATCCAACGTCCCTGAGGTTGGTACATATATGCGCGAATATCAACTCAGTCGATCATTTTATTCTTCAATATTAATTCTTGTGATTTGCACCACATTTATTACTCATTTTCACTACACCTGTTGTTCGCGTCACTTTAAAAAAAAAATAAAACCTCGTTAACCCCAGTATCTCAATGTTATCCAAGTGTTTAGTACAGAGAAACGACCTATATAGTTAATTTGGAAAGTTACACACTCTGTATAGTCGTTAGTATAGCAAGAACAAAACTGGTTTCTGGTGTTCCTTTTCAATACAGGCAGCTGAATTAGAAAGCTGCCGTCAAGTTTGAATGAGCTTCAGGTTAAATCAAAAATACTTATCAATATGGCTTATCTCATTTTGATAATTTCTAACAACGTTGAATGATTTATGGATCAATGGTGTATATTTGTAGGCTACGTCTTTATTAGAGCCTAAGAAATGGCCATTTTACCGGTTGTTCTGTGTTGACTCACTATTTACATTCCACACTCCAAAACCAAAAAGCACAGTCATTCAGATCTGGGGTTTTGGTATGATAATTGCAAGGTAGTTCTAAGGTTTACCCAGCCGGCTTTGGCGGTGACAAGACATATGTGGGAACTAGGATGTTAAATCAGTAGGGTTGGTCGTTTGTGATCCAGTGGCGTAGTCTTGTGGAATTACAGCATCGTTCGTTGAGTTTCCTAGCGCCTTCGTTTTACGATTTCGGATAATTGTTTGTTCAATCTGGTCGCTCTCGGTGACATCATTTAAACTGGTTGTGCGTATTTACTGGCTGACCAACACATGACTTATAATTTTGACTGTTTTCTCGTAGATAGGTCAGACAAATCCATACAATACACTTTGAGTCTCATTGCCTGACGTCAGTTCGAACTAATGGTTTTGTGAGCAGAGTGGGCTGACCGCCACGAAGACATATCGGACGGTCTTTCAGTTATAGGCCACATTGACCTGTTTTTTTCTTTTGCGTGAGGCTGATTTTGTTGGTTTCACGTATGCTTTTTTGTTTCATTTCGAAGAATAGCATCGCTTTTCTGTTGGTTACCTAGCTAGCATTCAGAAGTCCGTTTTAGCATATCGGCTTGTTCGTCACTCGCTTACCTATTTGTTATTCAATGTGAACAGTTTTGATTTGCAGACAATGTGACGGTAGCTTAAAGAAGGGCTTTTAGAGACCACTGATACGAAGGTCAGACGTAAACTTCATTCACACTTGCTTGTTTGACAAATGGATATGCGTTATAACAATATATTTGTTATGCAACCACATGGTGAAATAACAACTCTCCTTTAGTCTTTTGATGCATTACACACTTCGGTTCTTTTTACCTCGGAAAAAATGTCGGTTAATGCGTTCCACTTTTTAAATGTCAAATTGACCAAACGATGCACTGAGTAGGGCGGTATATCGTGAAATATCATGATCAGGTCACCATACCAAATTCAACAGTTTGTATCCATTACACATTAGCGAAGTCTAGCCCAATTTCTGATAACTAAAGCAAGAAGGATTTGGTTGGATTACACAGGGAACCAGGGACTGTAAATGGTTCATAATCTACTAGGAGAAACATTTATCCGAAGCACTTCATCACTGTGATGATGACCAAAATTCTACAGGAGTTAATGCCAGTAGTTTGAAAGAAGGTGATGTTTATAAGACCTCCGTTTAGAAGGAATGTTGTAGCAAGTCAATTAGACTGTTGAATTTGCCGGTCACTTAGATTTACCTTACCAGCGACAATCTTAAGAAGCTACTCACAACAATACAACGATGAAGCTCGTGTTTGAGAGACAGGCTACCAGTATACCATAAATCAACGTTCGTGTATTCGTTTGCATGCTGTTGTCGTGCTACAGAGTAGGTTGGTCGCACGACTAGGCGCTTGTCAAAAACAATCAAGGAATACCACCCAACCTGGATCGACACCGGTTGTTCCAAATCAATTACTAGCACTATTTTTGCACATCTTGCCGGCACCAACCATTACACAGACATCACCAAAGCATTCCGAGTTGTCTACAGAGTTGCTTCACTCAACCCAAGAAAGTTCTTCAACCCATCTTGATGACCGTCGAATCGACTACAATCCGATTACGCAATCTTAAGTTGTGTTCTCAAGAAACTTCAATCCGTGTACCCTCTGTGACCACCGGTCAATCCCAATCGCTAACCACACAAATCCTCAACCCTGACCTTGTGAAGTAACATCCAGTTAGGGTCCTATCCAGGTCTAACTAATTATGCGGAGTTTGGCAGTTGCTTTGAATGTTACTTGTCAACAGTCACCTTTTGAATTTGGCCATTTGCTCTTGGCACGTTTTGTTCACACACCTCTGTAATTATATTGGTTTGAGGAGGGATTATCGAAAACTTTTGTTCGTTACATCGTTACAAGTGCATTCGAATTGAAAGAAGGCTTGTGGAAAGTGGCTCGACTAGCACAAGCAAATTAGCAATCCAGAACTGCGTGCGGTAAAAATGGCTGGAATGCAGTCGAATGAATGTTAGCCTCTCAGGACAATCCTACAATTTTGGTGCGTTCATAAAGCCGAATTTCAGTGGCACCTTAGGACGCAGGAGTAAATTTAGGAAACGTATCGATCTGTCTTTGGCTGGAACAATTTAATCGCACAGGCGACTGGGACAAATCGCGGTGAGTTTGAATGTGGAACATGCATATTCTTACTGAACGTATGTTTCTGAGCAGCCACTCAGGGAAGTCTGGAACTCACGTTCACTTCATCCAGAGAGTTGATGAAATTGAAACCCTCGAGACCTTGGTTACTGGGGTAACCTACTCACCTAGGATTTATCTGAAAAATGACGAAAGTCAATGATTGGCTACAGATCACAGCCAATGCGAATCCGTAGTGGCGCTTATCTCCCTGATCATTGGACACCTCTGATAGAGTTGTTCAGGTTATTACACGGACAGATAACGTAACGTGAGTTTAGTGTTGCGTTTGAGTGGTATCTTGTTGTGAGATTGAGAATACTGCAAGGCCGCCGGGGATTAAACAACAGCACGTCCATGACGTTCTACCAAAGCTTGTGACGTTCGTGGTCTGTTACATCAATCGATGTGATTGGACGTGCTGTCCACAATTTATGTAGGCCCTACCTTCCGATCATGTTATGGAAGTGGCATGAGTTTTCATGATTGCCTGGTCACCGCTATTGCCTTCGACCGCTTGTCACGATGTTGAAGACGATTCAGCGAAATCCAGTGTAGGTGCTCCCCTCTTTACACCTCATCTGGTTCCTTGCTTCAGATCGCTCATTGCACATTCAGGGATTGTCAAAATACACGCCGACAAATTGCTGTTCTTCACTGGACTGCAAAGTTCACCGTGTGTCGTTCTCGAAACGACAGTTCCTACGCATCTTCACCACAGATGCACTTTGTCCCGTAGCCGTTCAGTGTGTTAGGTCATCCTTAAGCTGCATAATCCGTAGTCGGACGGTCTTTCAAAATCTTCAATGTCGATAGTTTAGCACGCAGCCCGGGACATCTCAGCATACGCAACGCTCAGTTACTCCTGTGATACAATTTCTCACCTCAGTCCCCGTTTTCATTACTGCTGTTGTATAGGTTTGATCAGCCAGAAGCGTAACCGTGCATCCTTCATGCATGTAAAGCTGTTGAGATGGAAGCGTTGTAAACTTTAACTCTACATCGATCGGACAGTAACCTGACGATGCAGAACCACTTTCCTTAGCTACTGCACTCTTTTCTTGGGTTGAACTCGTCAGACCATTCATGGTTTTCTCTGTAGACGCGAAGGTATACACAGGGCTCCAGAAGAGGTTAGGAGCGCTTTTTGCAAACAATTGGTTCCAGTAAAAGACAACTATCTCTACCTTGTTAGGTCTCATTAGCACCGTACAAAAACGCTACTGATAGTAATTCATGTACCATCTTACAATCCCAGTGACCACCACCCTTAAATTTAGTGGATAAGTGACCCGACTACAATTTGATGCTTATTCACGGGTAGTGGGTTTGACTCTTTAGTATGCATGGGTTTGATGAAGCTTAGCAAGGTCGATCTGACTGTGTCCCGCCTCACTGCTGATCGCTGGTTGTTATGACTCGCTGGTCAACGATAACGAGAAATGGCTAGCGCACGAATATACGAATCACGGACACGTGGCACAGAGCTTCATGATACCCGAACCCCCCAGAATAACACAGAAGACCGTGACCTTTAGTCGAGAAGGTATTTACTGTCAAACCAATGGTGATCTAACAGACCAGCGTCTGCGTATATATATATATATATATATATATATATATATATAGTTTCTGAACAACCGTGAAAGCCCCCGCCTGAATTAGTGCATTAGAAAAGAAATGGGCCACTCAGAGATGGAGGGGAAACGTATGCCATAATTAAGTTCTACCCCGCTATGGTGCGAAAAAATAAAATTCGAATTCACAAATTAATTTTCAAAGATATCTCGAAAGCTAAGCCATTTCTGGGGAAAATAGACTTTCCCCAACACTGGGCCTCACCGTTTAAAACAAAACTGTTTAGACTGGCAAGCTGAACACTTTAGACCCCTCACAGTAACCTTACACTATATTCAGTAGTGGACAAAATTCGGTACCATCTTGTCACAACACTTTTTTATGGATGTTAGCATACCTTATGGAACCTTTGGTTTTTGATGAATTTATAAACGAAAATCTCATGCCACGTTAATTTCCTTGTTCCTACGCACGTGAGGTTTAAAAGTTAATCCTTGCCAAGTTGAAGCTTACGCATTGATTACACCGGCATTCGGAAGCGCCTTTGGATGGTGATCTAAAGTTGTCGACGACTCACTTTACATCAAGTTTCCTTTGAGGTATCTCTAACGTCTATACGGTAATAAAAGCTTAAATATTCTGTGAAAGCATGCCTTCTCTATGCCTCTTCCAGATTAAAATGTCTCGATGTCAATTTAAGACGTCTGAGGTGGCTGGGTCCAAATGACCTAACTTTATTCATTCTCAGCACCCAGCAAGGTGGTGTCTTCTCACTCTGTAAGAGCTAACCAATCTGTTTTTTTTGCCTACCCATGTGCACATGTGCCGTGTGACTCTGTTCAACGTTGAAACCGAGCTAACCTCCTTGGAACATCTCAGACTTGAAAAGATTATAGTTCACAGTCAACAGGACATTCATCTGACCTCATACGTGAACATGCATTCGTATGCCTGTCTTCGCCCTACAACTCCAACGATGTTGTGTTCCGCCGTTTGAAGGCTTACTCGACTGTCGTCTATACATGATTCGCGTTTATTTGCTTAATGTAAACTATACGGACATTTTGTTTACCATTCTGATCACATGCGACTATCCAGCGTTCTGTTAGTTTCCAAAACGTTATACCGTTTAAGTTTGATTACACATCGACATTGTATCATGTGACTATCGTCGCATGCTATCTGTCGTCATGTCCTTCAACACGTTTTGGCTAATCAGCTAACTGGGTTGATTATATCGTCCTTGAAGTTTGCGGTTTAGATTCTCTCTCCACTGTAGCATGTGTGCTTATCTGGCTGTACTACTAATCTTGTAGAAATCGACCATCTCTGATCGCTAAGACTGAATCTTATATATTGTTTTCCAAACCGTGCCTTCTTCCTTAGGTGTTATAGGAAAACAGACTACAAGCTTGTCATCACAACATTGTGTTCTGTGATATCTCTGAAGTTTTCTGGTTATTGCGAAGCGAACTGTTTTAGTTTTCTCATTAGCTCGTGCGTCCACCCACGTTCGTTTCCCGTCTCCTTGATATGTATTCGTTGAGATCTGCCTCTTTGTACGGCAAGTAACCTGTTGTTTAAAGTATGTTGGCCGATTCACTCGCGCTCTCATTACGGCTGCCGAACTGCGTTGGCATGGGACTCGTGAATTTTGGTGCAAGAGTCGCCAACTGTAGCTTGGAAGGCTACATACCTACTTTCTGATTAACGTAATGAAGCGGTACGAAGCGTGCGTAGAATACAATCCTCTGTTTTTTCACGAAATGCTCGTCTGTATTGTTTATATTACGTGAACTTACTGAGGACTTGTTATCCCTTAGACAAGTTCTTTGGCATTTGGTGAAAATTGTAACCACAAGATTTCTGTTGTGTTCCCACGTGCTCCTATCTGGTCGGTTCCCTTGTAGAACCTCGTGATAAAGTTTGGGTTAATCTGTTGAGGCCGAGTCGACTATCCATTCAGTCGGCACCGACGAGACCGTAGATATCAAGCTAACCGTATTCACATACCTGCTTCTTCATCTTAGGACTGGACGGTAACGCATTATTTTTCGAAGTGGTAGACCAGTGTCCTGATGCTATCAGCGCTTGTGGTTTATCAGGTTGGAGGTCACTCAATCGATTTGCTGACCTGTTATTCGTTCTCAACTGCACTTTCCGCTATCAACACTTGAAATTCTCATTTGGACGTTTCAAACACACGCTGAAAAGCTAATGCTTCGCTGCCTTGAATCAGTAATCTTATGAGGTTTGGTTTCTAACGGCCGACGACATAACCAACACATTTTGCACAGGTAAGGGTTCATGTAGGCGAATCAGCTATTACAGAGCCTGTGTACCTTACCTCCAGTCCATCAATTTGCCGTTTTCTAACGAACCCAGAATTGGACCCATAGATTCGCAGTCCGCACACACGTGATAGTAGATATGATAGTTTGGCCAAACTGGCTTTACGTTCTTATTAGTCCAGCGACCTCATTCCACTCCACTTTCGCTGACTTCGGATACGCTTTTGGTTATCTGGTTAGTCTGTCAACGTAGTATTAACGTAACCTACATGGTCACACGACCACAATGTGATGTTTGTAAACTTAACTACCTTGATGTGGTATATATGTTGACTAGTATGTCATTTTTTCCACTCATTCGCCGTCTCCCAATTGATTTTTTCGTATCAGACAAAGAAGTTGTAATATTAAACAGTTTTGCTGCTGTATTTTGCACCGCACTTGCCATTCGAGCTGAACAAATGCTCATTGCGCCGTTTGCTGCCTCTATTTTTCTACTCTAGCGTATCAAACTAAAAAAAGCTCCATTTCCAGCTAATATTCAAAACTGATGTTTCCGTTACACGTGGTATAAGCACTGCTGGGTCGATCAGAGTCTTGTATACTGGGGAATCTTGGGACGGAAACCACCACTTCCGTTAGGTTTGGTTGACTGTAGATTTCCTGTCAACTCGGATCGTTTAGAGACAACCATACTGGTTTCAGACGATAGGACTATGTCCATCTCACAAGCAATGCAATGTCACGTGTCGGGAAGAAATGTAATATAACGCAGTTAATTAACATCAAGTACAGCTGACTTAATTTCCATAATGTGCTTACCTAATAATCACGCACACCCCACTTACGGTCACATGAGTGGACTGTGCTAA
The DNA here is from genome assembly GCA_008508345.1 of Paragonimus westermani. Taxonomy (NCBI): domain Eukaryota; kingdom Metazoa; phylum Platyhelminthes; class Trematoda; order Plagiorchiida; family Troglotrematidae; genus Paragonimus; species Paragonimus westermani. The sequence goes on along the minus strand of QNGE01000271.1, from coordinate 202,902 downwards.
CACACGCTGTCTATAGGGGCGTTTCCGAAAATGTTCACCATCATCGAAAATCAAACGTAACCACTCCTCTATCGTGGTTTGTAACCCTACTTAAATTGACAAAAGTATTGTATTTTACTTCGGATTGCAACTGATCGGAAATTTTTTTCAAAATATTTTCGAATATCGGTAAGTACCAGAGGTTTGGTTGTTGTAAGTTGGACATAATTCATCGTCATCATCATAGACGGCAATACATCATTTGTGCTTAACTGCGATGCACCCGTGAAGTAAAAAGCAGGTCCTGGCCAGGAAGAAAAAAAATACAAAAAGGGAGGGGACCTAACTGCTAAAAATAGCTGCCTCTAGATTCAAACAAACAGCCGAGTTATGGGTGTAAATAGGGTGTAGTGAGATCACCTTCGACGTCACCAAAATTCTAAACTCTCCGCGACGTGAGATTTGCCTTGCCAGTATCACCGCACCTGTTCATATTACCCTATATATGTAGACTTACTACAAACCACTAGCATCAAAGTTAGTGGGCCGGCATAAGTATCGCAGTTATGCTCTCAGCTGTGTAATGAATTCGCACTATCTCTACTCCTGTAGGTTACATTCACTAGGATAACAATGTTGAGCTATTACCGTTACGAACGCCGCCTAACCAGTCTAACGCTTGTTTTGAATTCTGAAGGTCGACTGGAATTATCCGTCGACGCACTCTTCCACTCTGGCGGCTGCTGTGCGGTTGTGCTCAAGGTGCTCTCACGTCCAGCTCCCTAGCACCCCTTAGTTGTTACGTTGAAGTCTGTTGTGAACGGTGAGTAAATCACTAAATAAAGTTTTTTTCGCAGATTCATCGTTTTCTCCCTGCGACTTCCGATTCACGGTAGCATAAGGTTAAGGAAACTCTGGGCGTACGAATTCAGGATCTAGCGCTACAAGGGCATCATAAGCAAAACAGCTTCCTCACGGCTTTCATTGCCCTGCGTCATTAAATCCACCCAGTTCACAGAAAACTCGGCCAAAGAACGACAGCATTCACGCCACTGAGCTGGATTAGCCGCCAACTCACCTTACGTCTTCAGCCACCGATTCTGCTAGCTGTGAGGTCCCTAACCTGAGAGGCGAACCCGAATTACAGTGGCCAACCCACTCGTGAACCACTACATTTCTCTACTCCAGGTCATCATCCGTCCCTCTTGCGCCTTACCCCAGTCTGATCCGACCTTTTCAAAGAGTATTTGGGATGGTAGACGACTGGCTGACGTCCTTAGAACATGGACTAGCCATTTATTTCTATACAAATTTAATTGATCAAAAAACTTGCTCGGCACTCTGTCAAGCGCCCGCTTCCTGACCCCTTCGTAGCTTATTCGTTTGTGCTACCGATGCGGACGATCGAACACGAACGTCGGTGGTTAAATACCTGAAGACGGTTCAAGCATTCTACCCTGAACAGTCGTTTTGTGGTGCATAAACAGGCCGGAGGTGTGGGTATTCCGACACTCGGCGGAATACCTCGACGCGGGGAGGCACATCCAAAACCCCACAACGAACAGATCGCGGACGGCGGGGGCGACCGGATGAGTCATCGCTCGACTGGATCGGACCAACGGGCGAGACATGGCAGGCAAAAGTCAAGGGACGATAAAATCGGAGACGCGATTATTCCAACACTCCCGGGAATATCGCGACGCGGTCGTGGACTACGATCAGAAGCCAGCGTAGATAAATGGAGGAGAACAAAAGCGACCGGACGAGCCATCGCTCAACGATATCGGACTATCGGGCGAAAAATGGCAGACAGAAAAACCCCCGATTGACGGCGCCGATCACGCACAAACCGGGCAGAAGTGCACACGATGCGTGAGCGGAAACCTGGGGGTGTTGCGGTCCGGAATGATTACTCATTAGCGCGGGCGCGCGCGTGGTATGATAACTAGCGTATTGGACAATAAAGATGGTGCTTTATTGGCATCTTTTCGTTACACTGATGCCGTGCCCTGAACACAACGCAATGAAGTTGCTATGGCCAAGCCAATTTGCGGATGGAGACGTGGAAGAGTGGCTGTCGGAATTTGAGGCGATTGCGTCGTGCAGCGGATTGAAAAGCGAAACACACTTGTTGATGGCATTAGGAACACTGCTCACCGGACGGGCGAAAATCGTCTATGCCTTGAGCAAATAAACAAATGCCGCAACATCGTATCAAGAAACACGGACCGCACTGATACAAGAATTTACAAAGAAAAAAAGACCGACAACGAGCAATGGATCGGTTTTATGGTGCCAGATTTCGCGACACGCAAGACCCCCTGGTTCACTATCAGCACTTATTACGACAGTTGACCTTGGGCTTACCGGAGGCAGACGAGAAAACGAAGGGTAGATTGGTGAAAGAGCGGTTCATCTAGAGTTTGCCGCCGGAGAGCGTTCGGATGGTCGAGTCTTGTGGGGTCACGGACATCGAACGGCTTGTCGGAATTGCACAGCGCCAACCCGTGCAGACGCAAGTTGGACGGCTGGAAGTCACGAAGCTCGAACAGGAGTTGGAGCAGCTGAAGAAGGCAGTGGAAGGTTTGAAGATGAATGCGGAACCAAGAGGAGGACAAGTTAGACGAGCACGTGAACAATCTCGCTGTAATGATTGTTTTGTTTGCAATGGGGTAGGACCCTTTCCCGCCACTGGCCTAATAGACGTCTTCATCCTTGTTTTTCAGTAGCAACGGATTATCATGGGGGGATTCCACGAGTGAAAGTTTTGATTGAGGGCGATAGTAGATACGGGAGCGGGTGCATCGGTTACAGAAAGAGTCCCAGGATTGTCCGTTAAGTCCGGTAATTGGCATGTAGTTACGGTCGGAGGGACGGAGTTGAAGGTACTGTTGACACAGAGTGTTGAGATCCAGATAGGTAGTGTCAGGCTACGCCACGCAACGTTAGTGATTGACAGTGTGAAAGAGACGATCTGTTACGTCGATTGAAAGCAAGCGTAGACCTGGGGAGAAACGAGTTGCGTGTGGATGACGATGTCGTGAAGTTGCATCGTGAAGTTACCAAGGATCAGTGCCGAGTGGGCGGCGTCTCGATGAAGTCTCTGCCAGAGTGTCCGATCCCAGCCATCAAGCAGTGTGTTAGTGAGTTTGCTGACTAACGCGGATGACCAATACGGACCCTGTACATGGATGGAACACACGATAGACTTACAGGCCGGTGAGGATTGCAGACCAGTGTACCGGAGAATTCCATTCAAGTTGATTCCAGAGGTGGAAAGGCAGTTGAAGGAGATGCTGGAGAAAGGGATCATTCAAAGGACAAGCAGCCAATTTTCGTCACCGGTCGTGTTTATTAGGAAGGCGGATGGAACCTATCGATTGTGTGTCGACTTCAGGGAGCTGAACCGAGTGACGTTCAAAGACGCGTTCACGATGCCTCAGATGGAAGAGATCTTTGCGCACCTGCACGAGGCTAGAGAGTACTGTCTTTCATTGATTTGCGTTCCGGTTACTGGCAACTACCAATGGCACGAAAAAACAGCGAAGACTGCCTTTTGTGTGAACGGACAGCAGTACGAGTTCCTGAGGATGCCGTTTGGTTTGTGCAACGCCCCAGCTACCTTCAGACGTCTCCTGCTTTGGATTGTGAAGGGTCAGGAAGGAGTAACTGTATACGGAGACGACATCGTTGTGTTCTCCAAGACAGTGTCAGGACATGTGGACAGGATGCGAGCATTTTTGTAACGAGTCGATGCAGCCGGCCCAAAACTGTGTAGTAAAAAGTGCCAAATAGGCCGCAGTTCAATCGTTTGCTTGGGACACACGGTTGGTAATGGAAAAATCCAACCACTACCGGAGAAATTGACAGCCATCAAGAACTTCCCAACACCAAAGTCGAAGTGGCAACTGAAGTGTTTTCTCGGAATCGTCGGTTACGATTCAAGATTTACGCCGGGGTTCTCTCAGAAAGCATATCGACTATTCCAACTGCTGAGGAAGGACAGGAAATTTGTATGGACCGAGGACTTGGAGGTGGCGTTCACCGAACTCAAACAGGAAGCTGCCAGCATTCGACAGTGCCTGACGATCCCAAAACCGAATGAGCCATTCACGGTGTCAGTTGACGCGAGTGATATCGGAATCGGGGCGGTTCTTTCGCAACCGTCGGGAACAATCGAGTATGCTAGCCGAGTACTAACGGAAGCAGAGAGAAAGTATTCCACTACGGAGAAAGAATGTCTGGCTATCGTCTGAGCGCTGGAGAAATGGAGGATCTATCTTATAGCGTCCACCTTCCATGTCGAGACCAACCACAAACCCTTGATTTGGCTGAAGACGGCGAAGGATCCGCGCGGACGACTGGCGCGCTGGGCACTTCGAATGCAAGAGTTCACCTTCACCATCGGACATGTCAACGGCACAAACAATGAAGTACCCGTTGCATTGTCGCGACCGATACAGGAAAGTGAGCTGCCAACTGAAGCCATACCCGTGAACACAGTATTGATTGCCGATAAAGGCGTCTTGGCCAATCAGCAGCAAGACCCTGGAGTACGCGAAATATGTGAACATCTACTGGTAGGGACCAAACCCGAGAGGTTGACTTCAGGACTAAACGAACTGTTAGATCTGTGACCGGCTACACCTGGAGAACGGCCAACTCGTCGTCGATGTGGAGGTGCAGAGGGGACTTCGACTTCGAAGATGGACATTTATCGCAGTAGACCAGAGGGAACGTGTGATTCTGCTGGCACACACAGGTGTTCACATGGTGCGGGAACGTGTGTACGACCTACTGCGGCGGGGGGTATTTTGGCCCATGATGCGGAAAGATGTGATTGATTTCATTCGAGCCTGCCCCAATTGCCAACAGAACCGAGAGACAATGACGGTAAAACCGCTCATGCAGTCAATCGTAACAGGAAGCTGCACACACCTGGGGTATAGACATTTTTGGTCCGCTCCCAACAAGTTCGAATGGAAATCGTGATTGACCATTTCACACGATGGGTGGAAGCCATTCCAACGGCAGTCAAAGAGCGAAACGGTGGCACACGCCTTCATGAACAACGTCCTGGCTCGCTTTGGAGTACCGCACAGAGTTATCACGGACCAGGGCCCGTGTTTTGAAGGCCAGTAGTTTCAGATGCTGAGAAATTGGAGGAATTCAGCGCTCAAGAACATCGCCGTACCATCCACAAACGAACGGGTTGACGGAGCGGTTCAGTCGTACAATGAAGGAATGGTTCAATAGTAGAGGCAATAACTGGGAAGAGGGACTAACGGATGTTCTGTTCGCGTGGCATGATAACTAGCGTATTGTACAATAAAGATTGTGCTTTATTGGACGCCTTTCCGCTACAATATTTCGTTGTTGTGAAGTAATACAGCCTTCACACTGGCCTCATATACGCGACCTTTAAGCCTCAGAAAGATCTTTTTCGCTAGAAGCTTGCTGTCAATGTCTATAGTAGTGTGAGCGTTGTTCAACTTGTATTTTTGGATGTCGCGTGATTAGCCCGGAATTAAAGGAGCACGTTGAATGAATGGTGTACGCTTTTAATTGTAACTGCCATAACACTTCCTCTATTTCCACTGTGCTCTAAATACCTTTCTAAGTTACGACCAGTCCGAAAATTTGCTCCTTTTTCATGTAATCTGAACCTCCGTGGAAAAATAACCGCATTTCCGTTGCTAGTGTCACCATTAGCTATTGCATGAATCCTATATGCCCCTTCAGGGCGCCGCATTTTTGGCAAGACTCAGCAGCCAACCGGTCATCCAGTGCCAGACACATTGCCTAACACGTATTGGCGCCTCAGCTGGCGCCACTTTGTAAACAACTCTAAGACCAGTAGTAAATTATAAAGTAGGTTTTCGATAAATTTTTATCTTCCGTCGGTGTAGTTGGTGAAGAATAAAAACGTCGTTGTGTCTATGAATGCAGACGGCTTGGGTTTTAGCTAATCAGTGTCATTTGGGCTGCGTATATGGAATGAGATCTACTTGCCTCTCGAATTGGGCGAACCTACTTGACCATGGTGATCTCAGAGATGCCCAATTTATTCTTGAACATCTAAATTCAGATATCGTAATCAGTCGTGATGCATTAGCGATCACACAGTAGTCAGTCATAAACACTCTCTACGTCTGTTTGTCGGCCAGAGTCAACCAGCCAAAGCGGATTATCTAGAGCCTAGCTCGTAAGTGATCATGATCACGACAAAGTTATGCTTGCTCTTCTCCCAATTGCCCTGTCCCTTGCTTTACGCAAAAGCAATGACCTCTTTTGTAGTTCGTTACTTGTATGTGGTTGTGTCAGCCTCACTTGGGATCGTATGACAAACGGTCATGTGTGCTTGATTTTTGTTTTGGTGATTTCCGCTAGGTTTTCCATTCATCTTAGCTAACTTATCGCCGTTTACCTACATTTGTGTTTACGAATGCTGGCCCACGTCTGATTAAGTCTTTTTCTCATTCTAAGGTCAACTGAAGCAGCCTCTTCTCCGTCAACCTCTTTCCCGTCTACAGTGCTGATAACCTCGATATCCTGCATTGCTTTCTTGGTCAGGATATCTGCATGTTCTTTGCATTATTGTGACTGTTGTTGGTGTTGGTAGGTTACAGTCGTTTCCTCATCACATTGGATTCTACTGAACGTGTAGCCACGCTTGATGTAGTCGAAGGTAGAATGCTTATCTATGCATATCAATACTGACGTTCGTTATTCTGCATTCTTCTGCATAATATTGACATTGCGTTTTGTGCGGCTTTCGGAGGAAATAGGGGGTTCTGAATGAGTGACTGATGTTGCTATCCAATTAGTAACCTTTAATTTTGACAAATAACATTCGCAATTTTGTTCTTTGACTTCCTGGGATTGTACTTCATACTCGAAGTTAGGGCTTCCAAAACGACCAGCTGGTCTTCCTACGTGTTGCTCTGCATGGTGCCGAATTCATCACAAGCCACAACCAGCTCAGAGAATAACCCAATGTTAGCATTGCTGAAAAGCAAGGCTGAAGATTGTCTTTTGGTAATCTTTTTATCACCAAGCTGATATAGTTTGTTTCTTTAGGTTGTTTCATCGAGACCAAGAGAAGTGTTTTATCATTTTGGTGATCCAAGCTCTCTACACTTTCTCCACTCACTCTTCAATTAGTTCGCAATTGTTTGTCGTCTCTTGAGATAGGCACATATTAGCCTGTGAACATGTGTGGTTTTTGTTTCAATTCTTTAAGTGGTCAGGTTCCTAGGTTTTATTTTGTTTGTACTGGTGTCCCCGCTAATAATTTTTTTAAAGTTACCATTTCTTTTGTCTCGCAATCGTTTATTTTCAATTTTCATTATGCTAACCTGAATAGCAGCAATGCGACGATTGCTTGTTAAATCACTGTCTGCTTGTTGGTTGTTTGCTCTACTGAATGATGGACGTTTTTTTACAAACTAAACTCGCCCACACTTTTCGTCGAATGTTCATTGGACGGTAAGTCGTTAATCCACTTGTTTCGCGTGTTCCGAATAGTTTGCTGTTCACACATCGTCGAAAAGGTTCGGCAGAGAGAGTGGGCTCAGTGAATCCCAAGTATTCACGACACGCTTCAAATGTCGTGTATCATGGCTATTGTTTGTGTTCTGTGCAGGTTGTCTGTGCTAGAAGAAGGTCGTCTTCGTCAGTTGTGTGCGTTTTCCTTTGTCCAGTTAGTCTTGTAAGACTTCGTCATTGTCCCACTTTGATGGCTTCTGCATCAATCACTCGTTATCAGTCCTCTGTATTCGTTGCCACTTCGCAACCCGCTATCGTACGTGGTTTATAGTCGAGTTTCATTGTCTGTGTGCGACCGGGAGTTAAATGGTTCAAATTGCCGACTAATTTATGCAGCTGTAAAGGTTGGGGTCTGACGTGCTGTGCGACGGGAACAGTTAAGCGCAGCCGGGAAACGATGTTCTCTTTTTCACTTCCATCGATCAACAGCATATCTTTCTCGGTAACCCCGAACGTAATTTGTTCAACATATTTCTCCCGGCCAGCATGGTATACGGTAAGCATCTTATAAGGAACATTTCTGACGGAATTGTTGCAGTAATGTTCTATGGTCTGACCACGTTTGTCTACAAACAGAGAGGGAGTAATTGATAGGTATTATGAAATTTGTGATAATTTAGAAGAGACTCAGTTGTGAAAGTTTTGGGCCTTTACTGAATTCCACTGAGCGACAGAAGCAGCATACCCAGACTTGCCAAACACTCTACTAGCTGAGCTATACCAAAAGCTGAGAAATAACCAATCGTCTATGTGAGTCGAAATGCGTTGTTCCCTTCGTAGTGTTTATTTGGGCTTTTTTGTGTTCTCAATGAAGCTACAAAGACTGCTTCATAGCTTTCACCTGTGTTTATCTTTAACCCATATTCACCCCAAATGCTCGATGATATTCGTAGTTTGCGTTTGAAAGTTATGGTCTGTTAACCATGTTATGGTTCATTTGGCGGTTACACTGAGGTATGATATCGGTTCATGCTTCGGCTCTCAGGCAGTCCTGTGAACTTTTTGGCTAAATCGAATGGGGGCGTAAGTTTTAGTTTGGGAAATGGAGACTAAGCTCAGGTTACTTGGGGCTGTCAATGACTAAGTGTTTTTAAGATTGGTTCACGTTTTCAACGGTATCTGAATGGTCGCGAGGAACATAATGTTGAAAGGAAGTGCAGGCTTTTTATTTAGAGAACTGATTGCCAGAGGTTGGCACAAATTCCTGTGATGTGTGCAACTGTCACACCGTGAGTACTGGTAATGTCAAGATAACTACCCTCGTAATATGCTCGTTCGTTATCACCATAAAGTTATCTTGGGTGTTATTCGCACATGGATGGGCCGTTTCACTCCTCTGACTGTTGGTGAGTTATTTGATTTGTACGTATGCATTAACTCGACATTATTTCTAACGACTTTGAACCTGCAGTAGTGGTCTGTCAATTCCCCTGTTACCGGACGAGTATACGATTACCCTTTCCTGTCTACGATAACACTGTCTGTAACATTGTGGTATGGAAATCACTTAGGCTTATTCTTATCGCAGTTCGTTTGAGTGGTTATTGTTTTTAACGGGCGATCACACCGCAGTTTACTAGTATGGAATTGAGACTCACATTCTCCCGCCAAGCTTATCGCGCATGCTGATATGTTTCATACGGGCTTACCCTATATAAGATGATAAGATTCTACTGCCCGCTTCGTCTGTTTGTTCCGGTACGATCCATAGGCATAATCGCCGTTTAGGGGACGGAGCTGATATTGTAAGCGAAGGGATTCACTGCACAGACTTCATCTTTCGCTTTTTGAAGGAGACATCGATGTTAGGTGTGCGTGTGAGTTGTCAACATTCCTTGTGGGTCTTGTCGCACACCTTTCATTCCAGGCTTCCTGTCCGTACTGGCTAACACATGAAGGTTTCAGATGACGTTTATGCAGTGCTGTGTGTTACCCAATGTCAGATGGACACTACGCGTTCGTTCAAGCTTATCGTACGTGGCCTTTTCGAACGAGGCATAATCGGACCATGATTTCCCCTGAAAACAATCAGTTCTGTTTAATTCCTTACTGATTAACCTCTCCCGTTTATCCCAAAAACGTAATCACTTAGTTTGTCTCGTTATTTTGTTTATTTGTTTCCGTTATAAAGTCTTCGAACGAAAATTACACAATGAGTGAGCCCGGTGCTGGTCCTCTGGATAGTGAGGACAAAACCAAACAAGTTGTTTGGGACGACGAGGAGGATCACGTGGCATATGTGTATTCTTTATTTCACCTTATGCTACTTCTGGCTACTCTATACGTTATGGTCATGCTCACAAACTGGCTCAGACCGGAAAACGACTTGAAGTCGCTTGTCGCCAACTCGGCCAGTTACTGGGTGAGACTGGCCAGTAGTTGGGTCTGTTTGTTGCTCTATTTCTGGACCATGATCGCGCCGATTCTGTTTCCCGATCGCGAATTCTAGTCCCTCCGTTTTGTTTATTTATCATATCTGTTGTAACGTCGTTCTTGTGTATCCCGCACCTGCTACGTTCCGATGTTTTTCCTTATTACTTTTTGTTTTATTTGTTTCTTCCGTTCACAATACTTCATGTTAATTTTCTTGGGTGTCTCCACCCATCCGCACACACTATTGTTTCTCCCCACAACCAGTCATCTCATTGCCTCGCACATTCATATATCCCCTGTTTTGCTGGTATGAACTTCTCGGAACAAAGTTTTGATTGCTAGGCTACATAAGCAGCCTTGCCTACACGTTTGTCGGATATGCTCACTGCTTATCCCTACGGGTTCTATTGGTATCGACCATTATTCTCATTGGATAATCGAATATTTATTTGTCAAACGTTTCCGATAAATATCACATTCATCATTTCGAAGTGCATGCTTTATTGGTGCGGTTGTTTTCTGATGTGCGTAAACCTTGATGCCATTTGTAATCAACTGGCTGCAAAGTCTATCTGAATGCGAAGGCTGCGATCAAATGTGAGTGATGGTCAACTTGGAAATAAACCAATTCCCCGACTACTCATCAGTAATCNAGTGATGGTCAACTTGGAAATAAACCAATTCCCCGACTACTCATCAACAATCAACTAATAGCTCATGCACACTAACAGGTGTGCCAAGTCATATTTGGGATGTTTTGAATTGCGAGAGGTAGTTCGCACTATAGTGCGCCATCCATCTAATGATCGTGTTTGTTTTCGCCTTGTGGAACAACTTTTTGAGCTTTTTGACGTACCATAAAAACAAATCCACAACTCTGGTTCGCATATCAGTAGCAAGCCGTGGAAGTTGATCAGCTGCGTGGGTAAATGCGACCTTGCGTGTATAGGATGTCTGAGTCGTTTTTTGCATGCGCTAAAAGATCATTTAATCCGTGCTGGGTAACTGCCTCGGAATTTTAAAGTTTCCTGAATGGCTGAGTGCCTCGATACTGATTCAAGTTAACCCAATCGAGTCTCATTACAAAGCTCGGTAAATTAAGCGATGAACTTGTCTGAGTTGTGTCGTTATCTGATCGGTTCCCTGAAGACGAGACACTGTGCGGCGGTCAGGATGCGGATGAGCTGTATTAAAAAGTAGGATGAACGCCTGCTCAGGATGTTACCAGCGAGCTCATATGGCCAATGTGGTGGTAATAAGCCTGGAAATTGATTAGTTGATCAATTACGCAAAGTTGACGAAAGGATAGACTAGTTGGGCCGATAACTAAAGCGGTTCCTAGCGATGAGACTAGAAGTTCATGGGATAAGTGAGTGGCGAGTGTTCAGCATAATACAATTACGCACTCAATTTACCATGTTTTATACACGTCTAACAGTCTTGCCGCCAAGTTCCAGGCGGCTTACGAAGCGAGATGCTTCGTTGCACTGACGTGAAGTATTTGGCGACCCTAATCGCTTGTCACTGTTGTGCTATGTTAAAACATCACGGTTGGCAGCATCCGTTTCAGATTGGCCTGTCACAATGAAGCTAGAGGACTCCTGTGCCTAACCATCACCACGAACTGCTTGTGCCGCATCACTTGAGGTTCCACTCACACATCGCGTATATGGTGTGAACCCGATGGAATAAGACCAGTAGGTGTGTGAGTGAGGCTTTTGCTTCCAGCCACACGCACTAGCTCTCAAAAAGATACAGACTGCAATGCTAAGACCTAAATTGGGAAGAAAAATACAACTCACGAAGCATTCCATCACAAGAGTGCGTGCGGGTGCACTTTAGTGAAGATATGGAATAAAATCAGAATGCAAGGTTTGACTGGAAGAAAACAGATGAACCGTTCATCGCACATAACACTGCCGGAGAAAATGAGAGGTAGGAGGACACAGGCGTCCAGGTTTCTGAAGATAGGAGCGGGTGGGCTCATTTTTCTCCAGACTGTCCGGTTTAACGCCGAGTCTTCCCAACATCTAGAATCCGTATCACAATGCGAGGCTCCCCGGGTTAACCCCCTGACATTTTTGCCACTGGGATTTCGCCTACCGAGTTCCAGTTATCCTTACAGTAGCTGTTTTGGAATGGGGTCATTGTCCATCCGACGGAAATGATCCAACCAATGGAACTGATTCAGCATCACCATAACTTTCGCACCCGTTCGCCGCAGTATCTCAGTGTTTGGAACCATGTCCGATCACTTATTACTCAAGATGTTTCCTGGACACTGTAAGTGGAAACGGTCCAGATGACGCACGTTCCGTTGATACGGTATCCAAGTTTCACTGTTGTGCATCTGTATAGACAGCACAATTGAGTGGTAGACTCACAGCTTAGTGGCCATTTGCAGGCTGTGGTTCTTTCAGATAAGTCCTTTAATACGTTCAAAAGCAGCACTGGCCATCGCCAAGCGATGTGCAATGTGCCTCCTGAGTTGGGCGTAGAATCCTGTCACAGTAGCCGTTGGCTTTAAGTGTCGATTTCACAATCTTGTATTCTTTCGAGAGTTCGTTTCCGGAAGTGGTTGATAACAAGGCCCTGCGAAATAAACTGAATGCGACTGCTTTCTTAGTACACATGGGGTGTTCTGAGCTAAAGCAAAGGCACCGATTAGAATGGGTATCTCTTCTGTGCACGCCTGTGTCCAGTTTGCCGTCGGCTCTCCTGTGAATTCTGTAGTCTTGGAAACTCACCTCATTGTCTACTGATTCGCGCCCAATTGTAAATTTGACGGTTTGATGAAAGGAGTTCATGTGCCCCATGAATTTATCAATAGTTTTTTTACGTATCACCACCAACGTATCATCGACATACCTCCGCCAAATTCTAGGTGGATCAGGAAAGCTGGACAACAACTTTTTCTCTAGATCTTGCATGAACAAGTTAGCAACCGTGGGAGAGATCAGTGAACCCATCGCTACCCCGTCTGTTTGTTGATAGAGGATCCCCTTTAACCTAAAGAACGTAGACTGTAAACAATGCTCCGTAGCTTCCACAATCTCACTAACTGATAAACCTGTTCGTTCAGCTAAACTGGCACCTGCTTCAAGACGCTGGCGAATCACCTCCAGACTTTCCCCCAGTGGAATCTTGGTGAGCAACAAAACAATATCAAAGCCGACCGGGCATTCATCCGGGCCTAAACTAAGTTCCCACAGCTTGGTAATCAGTTGTGTGGAATTCCGAACAGAATGTTCTGTGCACTGTTCAAGGGGTTTAAGAATACGAGACAAAAACCTGGCTATGGCATATGTTGGGGTTTCTGTATAGACAACAATTGGCCGCATTGGTATTCCAGGTTTATGTATTTACGGCAAACCGTAAAACCTCGAAGCTAATGCTGTTTTTGGATAAAGGGTAAACCAGAGCGACTTACCCAGGCTGACTTTCATCTTTCGGAGCAAAGTTGCTGTTGGAGCTTTTGATTTGTTCAAGGTGGAGCGTTGTTTTCCACCGGAATCATGATGTACGGACCATCGGAAATGTGGTCAACTGCTTTTAGCTCATAACCTAATTTGTTCAGAATGACCACTTGGTTCCCTTTGTCTGCTTTTGTGACAATTATTGACTGATCATACCGCAACTTTCTGAGTGCATCTCGCACCTTGGTACTCAGGTTACTTGGTTGGGATTTCTGATTTTCAATGATCCTGATGACCTGTGCCCGAACTCTGTTCGCATCATTGATTGGCAACAACTTCAGTTGCTCCTCCACTGCCGGAATAACTTCCAGTCTATTTAGAAGTCTAGGGCTGATATTGAAATTCAACCTCTTGTTCAAGGGATTATTTCCGGCTTCTGACAGTGCATGATCTGACAGATTGCTGCACACGCGATCCTCAACCAACACCAAGTTGACTTCGACCATCCGACTGGGCTAAAAGGTGGTTTCCTCAACCACAGAGAACGTCTACTGGCAAAAGCCTTGCTGATCGCTAGTACTCCACAAGCGGTGAATCGCTCCGATGGCCTGGAATTGTCAGTTATTGACACGAGTTACTGGGTGGACAACAGTGACACCATGTCGGAAAAGGTGTGCGGATCCCTGTCACCCAAACAGTCTACACGCATGTAGATTGATCGCATACATGCACACACAATCTAGCCTTGTTTGCGCCTGGTCTCGTCACGTGGCGACCTCAGGTGAACCGTGAATCCATACATTCTATTGGTTGACTGTCCACACGGTTGGCGGCATCCGATTCGGATTAGCCTGTCACAGTGACCGAAGCCAAAGGACGCCTGCGCTTAGCCATCACTGCGATTGGGTTGCGCTGCACCAGTTGCGGTTTCACCAACACACCACATATCCAGTGTAGACCCGAAGAAATAAAACTGGGAGGTGTGCCAGTGAGGCCTTTGTGTCCAGCCGGCCAATGCTGGTTAGCCACTTGATTGGCTAATAAGGAATGGAAACTTATCTCTCGGAAACTAAACAGAGAGAGGCTATAATGACGAGATCTATACTGAGAAGAAAGATTTTTGAAGTGTAATACGAGAAGCATTGCATTGGTATACGTGATCCACTGCTTAGCTGGTTTTCGTCATACCTTACAGGCCGCACACAAACAGTGAAAATAGGAGACAATAGCTCAACGTCCAGACCAGTTACTAGCGGTCTGATACAAGGAAGCGTTCTGGGACCGTTACCCTTTCTCATATATATAAACGATATATGTCAAGTTATCAAGCATGACAAGCTATTCCTATTCGCTGACGATATCAAAATTGTATACAGCTTCCCTCCTGGCAATCATAATGCATGTTTAGAAAATATACGGAATGAACTCATGTCATTGGAGATTTGGTGTCAAACTTGGCTGATGAAATTTTCAGGCAATAAATCCACTATCGTTGTGCATGGTTGTCACGTACCAGATGGCTCTATAAAGCTGGACGGTCACAGCATATTAACAACCAACTCAGTACGTGACCTGGGAATGCGCTACTCAAACTCATTCAACTTCGCAGAACATATATCTTTCCTAGTCGCTAAAACCAGACGGACGATAGGTTACATTAAACACTCATTCTTCCTACCTGCTGCACGGTTGCACCTTTATAAACTATGCGTACGACCCCAGTTTGAGTACTGCACGTTCATATATGGCCACCTGCGCAAGTCTGATAGGCTAACTCTGGAAAGCCTCCAACGTGCATTCACGAAAAGCTTATTGGGTTATCCATCTTCTCTGAGCTACAGAGAACGCTGCCGGACGCTTGTACTCGATCCTCTCTGGTTACGGCGACTCAAGCTCAACCTTTCACTCATGTATAGTTTGGTCTATGGCAGTAAATTCACCGTCAGCTTCGCGACTAGCTTACAACACAGGTCAAAGTATAACCTCAGAAACAAGGACTTCACTTTGGCAGCTCTTAAATCTCGGAAAAAACTGCGTTCAAATTTTTTCCTAGTAAAATATTCCTACATTTGGAACACACTCCCGTATGCAATTAGGTCCAGTAAGAATATACACCAATTCAAACGAAACTTAGAAACTTTCTTAACAATGACGAACGTCATGTCCATTTTCAAGCTCTACTTGTCTGAGGACGTTATCTTCGAAAACGGACCTAACAACATCTGACGAAAAACCCCCTGTTTTGCGTGATGTTAAGTCATGCACCTCTCGAACCGATCAAAACTACCGCTTTCAGGATAGACCTTGTACTTTCAGACTTGCCAGCGAACATGATAACATGTCTATAGTCAACACGTATAGGTGTCAATATACATGCCCGTTAGTAACAACCCAAACAACCTGGCACACTCTTACCCCATACTTGTTGATAGCTTGTGTGTCTGAGTTGTAAACCACTACGCAAAAGCTGGACATCTTAAAATCGTTCAAAAAACTCAATCTTTTTGTCTCATGACTGAATAATAACCTCGAGCCGCAACTCTTCCTCTTCCTCCCCTGATAGACCACCCAAGAACCTCTCGGTGTTGTCAAACATTCTTCTCATTCTATATACTGTCTGTACAAAGATAATAGACATCTAAATTCGGCA
>QNGE01000271.1:149113-183098 GCA_008508345.1 Paragonimus westermani | reverse complement strand
ACATATATATCATTCCGAAATAGATATGTGTGTAAAACGTGATATATACATATATCACGTTGTACACATTTTTGTGCACATGCATGTACACGTGCACATAAATATACATATATATATGTGTGTACATACATATATATGTATATGTATCTATATGTTTATGTATGGATATACACGTGCTTATCTATATTTATACAAAAATATAGAAATATATATATAATTATATATATACTTATATATACATATTCATTATTATACACAATTAGTTGCACACACACACGTGTATATACATACTCATGTGTACACTTATATGTGCATATAATTGTATTTATTTGTGCTTTTCTCCAACCCCTCCGGCATAGCCCATTGCCCAATGAGAAAATTGCACTTCAAGGTCAGTCGGTGCATTTTTAGTCCATGCCAATTTGAGTTTCGCGGGTACGAAAGGAAATGCGCTCCCCCGTCACACAACTCAGATTCAATTCGTGCGCGCTCGCTGGTTTTGGCCGCACGTTACACCGTTTTTTGGCACGACCTTGAGCATCAGGCCAGTGATTACCTTGTGGAGTCCAAATTGATGTAACAAATCAATTATTTTATCGAATCGTGCAGACCCCAAGCACTATCTTCTCAGAACCATGAAGCTCAAAGTTTCCCGCCTAGACTTGAATTTTCCCTCCATAGAATGTCTAGTTTTGTCTTTTTGGTCGCTATATTCACATAGCTGACTCGTTGTACAATTATCAAATTTCGTGTCCAATTATATATGTGCCAAAAATCACTGCGTTGATCATGCTCTTCTGAGTGTGTTTCTCACAAGTGCGTCGAGAAATATACCATTATTATTATTGTTATAAAAAATGACGGACAGTAACCAACCGGATTCCTAGCCGATGCATATACGAGTGGGTGTTTAACAGATTTCATAAACCGCCACGCCAAACGTCAAAAAATCAACCAGACACGCGCTGGTGATACCTCCTTATTTGGTAGGGTAACATTGGATTCCTGAATGCCATGGTGTGCTAATGACTGGATGCGCGTTCCTGCAAACTCACTGCCTGCAGAACTACTCTTCTCGGCTACCACAGATCTCACCTATTTCCACACCTTTCCGATTTTGATCTTTTTGACTAATTTTTGAACACACTCGGTCCGTACAGCTAACTGTCGTGCTGGGAGTTCGGGTGAGTTAACCTCCGTATTTAATTGTATTGGTCAGCTGAAAAACCGAATCCGAACCTATTTTCCACCAAAGCATTCAGGAACCACCAATGGATGGCCTACATCTTGTCATCACATAACTGGCGCTCTACATCCTCTGTGCCAAACCTCGAGGACCTTCTGTTCCAGGATAGTTCGTTCAGTGTGATGAATACTCAGAAGATTCGTCCCAAGGTCTCCAAGGAAACAGCTGTTAGCCCGGCAGACCCCCTCCGAAAGCTGTTCAGACACCCGAACAAACGGGCTCCCTAATGCGTAGAACGGAGCAATATTTACGCTTATCTTCAAGGCTAGCTATCGCTAATCCCTCGTTAGCTAGTGGCCACTCGGCGTTCCTAGCCTCCCACGCCAGATAAAGTAGTGCTTCACCCTCAAATATCTCTTGGTAAGTCGTGTCTTCACCTTTGCCCAGTAAGACTATTTTTTTAGCCGGTACCTAGCACAAGCACACCTGTCTTAATAAACCTCTTGACGGATAGCAGAGAAGGCGGCCTCATCCCAGATACAATTTTATTCAATTCATATGCGACTTTTCACCTCATTTCACATTTCTTCAAGCACAACTTGGTAGCTTAGCAGTCAGTGGTATGCTTTTCCAGATTACCTCCTTCTTCGATGGTGAAACAGACACAGATAAAACCAAATCACCACCCCGCCTTTATTTCTGTGAGTATTTCACAGACTAGTGGTCAGTTCCTTATTATGTATTGTTTACAACAACGGTTCTTTGAAAAATGCTTTTAGCGATGGTTTTATTTATATTGACGGTTTTAAGACTGGGAAACCGACTATCACGGTCTACTATGAATTGCTGTTGTCTCAACTAGACGTTGGTTATATAGTTAGAATCTCCTTCTAAACAACAATGTGTATGTGCTTACGGCAATCCGTAGGAAATCTGGCAACGCGCTCACGATTCATAGTGCATTCAGCACACTAGACATCACAGGAATCTATTTGAATGTCGGCGTATTTGGATGTTGGCCAACTTATCTTTCATCGGTCCCCATGAGATTATTGCAAGCAAAGGTTTTTCTCTCTTAATTTGATAAAATGTCCCTTCCTCCTTAACGGAAGAGGTATTTCGAGCACCTAGGCTTTGAGTGTGATATTTGCTCTAGTGTGCTAACCGAGTAATTTCCCCAGTTCGAAGAAATGTACGTTAGTCGTTGAATGAGTCCAGTGCCCTGCAGCGAAACTGGCCACGGTGCTGAGGATACAGCGCACAAGATTCGCTTTAAAGATTTTTATCTGTGTCTGTTTATACTCAGACGACTCGAACTTAACTGACTTTTTCGGGCCCAACTTCGTTAGCACACATCTCGTATAACGCTCCTGCGTCACACTTGCCAATATTGACCGATTAGGTCATGAGGAGAAGCTTCACAAGACACGACTCTGATCGTTTCTTGGGAATCAGTTTTTTACGATGCTTTCAAGCGCCAAAACGACATCCACTTTGAAGTACTTAGCTGTGCTCTGGCAGGTTGTCTTAGAGGGTTGGCAGGCTCTTATTTGTGTCAAATATCGTTACATTCGTTAGGCTCGCTATTTTCCGTTCCTGGCAATTGCTGCAGTTCCAGACAGCAGTGTACATACTGTTATGAACTATTGCCTCTGAGGTAAGCAGACCTTTATCTGATGCTGAATAATGCGCACAAACAGCTTCTTGGACCTCCAACCTCACACCAGTTTATTGGTAAATGAAATTGCTGGAAAGGCGCACAACCAGCGCCTTCTAGATATCTATGCGTAACCGCCCGGAGACCTCGCTGGTATAAATGCGGTATGGCATAAAAAGTTCCCGAGCTTGTAATAAGTAACGGTACCCAAGTTACTGAGAGAGTTCGCATGAAGTGTGCCATACGACTACATGCTCAAATATGGTTGTGGACGCCGGGCCTGAGTCTCCGTAGATATTATACCGTGTCAGCGTTGTTCGTTATTTGTTCAAGAAAGACGCGCAGGGCCCCGTTAATGACTGTCTGCTCTCTATCCTCGCGAACTTTTTGTGTAATACTCCCGGGTTAACGTCAATCGGTGATTAATTACTTGAAGCGTAATGTGCAATACCAAGTGATATGTGGACGGCTGGCAAGGAATAACCCAACGAGTAAACGGGCGATATATGGTCGATACGCGAAGTCGACGAGGGAGCGAGCGCATAAGAAGACGATGGGGTAACGGCAAAACGACAAGGGTGCAAGCAACGGAGTCGTACTTTCGAGTGTGCCAGGTACTTATCGGTATTCATACTCGTTCGACCAAACGTTTAGGCAACGCATGAAAGTTAGTAGCGGAGAGGGCACAAATGATACTCGTGTCCATACCACGGTTAACAATGAACGGATAGGTTGGCTACAGAGCTCCCGCAAGAAGATAATAAAAGTTTTGAATTCGAATGTGTGTCAGTGTTTCACTTGGCCGGGACCCTCGACACGAACATGAATGTTCCAATTTACTGCCGCTGTACAGCTCGCTTCTAAGGCGGGTGGAAGGAGGATGGACGATAATTAAAAATGGCTGGGACAGCGCGCCTTGAAAAAGTTACTAACCATAGGTAAGCAGGGGTAATTGGGGACAGGCAAGTTGTGATCGACCTGGTAGGATCGTAGCCTTGTACGCATTCATCGCAGGTGGTCACCGCAGAATTTACCTTTGCAACGTTCTCTTGCGATGCGCAGCCTGAGCCTTGCATGCACACGAGGAGTGATTAACCCGCAGCAGTTTGAATATGCACTCCTCGTAGATGGAAAATGATGACCTCATAGGGCTTCTGCTTTCACTGTGTCCAAAAGAATGAGGTCTTCCTTTTACTGAAAGATTAGCATATCGTTGACGGAGGTGACTGTAGGTGAATCCGTCCAGAATCGGCCCGTTAATAGAATGCAACGGTTACTTGAGAATAATACCTGACCGTATTCCACATAATCTGAGTACCACATTGACCAAGTAATACTCGACCACGTCTAGGCTGCAGAGCTGGCTGTATCGAAGCGAGTGGAGTTGCAACCAAAACAAAGGTTAGACGGTGCATTGGCCACATAGGGATGTTGCTGGTCGCCGACCCATTTCCACGCTGGGTACCTCCGTCAACGCTGACTTCGGTCCATCGATAAAGAGAATCTCGCGTTCGTCATCGCGTTCCAACAAGAAGGTCTTGTCATGGCGCATGAGTACATAGGGCGGATCTGTATACGGCGAGTTTGAGGTTCGTCAAGACGCAACCACTTCATCACAAATGTGAGAACGGGTTTACATGCGAGAATCTACTTACGTTCGTGTCGTCTGTTTTCTTGACCGAGTCGGTCGGTGTCGTCTCATGTCTTGAACCAAGCGCTCACCGTAATCAGTGGAGTTGATGGGTTCCGTCGCGGGCGGGAAGACGCAAAATGCACCCACATACAAACTCAGCCGGGATGATATGCAGGTCTACCATCGGTGTGTTTCGGAAACCTAACAAGACTAATGACAAGATGTTGTGCCACGAAGAGTTGTTGCTAGGTAGTTGGGAATTTTTCAACTGCCTATGAAAAAGTTTGATCAACCAGTTTCTATCCGCTGTTAAACTGTTGTGTGAATCCGACTGCAACCTAACGCGTTAAGGAGTGGCGTATAGGCCAAGTGGAAAGGTGGCCAGCGGTCGGTGGACACTACAGTGGGACAGCCAAACTAGGCAGCCCAGTGTTCCAAAGATGCCCTTGCAAAGATTCCCGATGAGCAATTGGGACCTGGTGTAGCTTTTGGCCAACGTGTGAAACTGTCTACATATTTCAAGATATACATACACGTGTTTGAGTTTGATAAGGGTCCGATCAACATGCACATGATAGGAATGCTAATCAGAGGCTGCAGAGCCCCCACTGAAACACGCTTGTGATGATGAATATTGAACCATTGACAGTGTGTGTTCCGCTTGATGACAGGTTAGGGAAAATGTGGAAAATTCGACGGCAGAAAGCCAACGAGATAACCGAGCGATGAATACCTCGTGATGTCACCCGTTCGAATGAATACATGAGAGCGTTTTCTAGGTTAAGATAATTAAATAGATGGGGTTGTTCTGCCTTCGGATTGTTGTTTTGCGCAATTGCGATCGCTGCCAGATGGACCGAGCTCCTTGCTGCGCTCGTCATGGCACTGATGCACGACAGAGCACCGGCGGCCGGTTTCGCACCACCTCAAATGCGACGGATACCGGGTACGAACTTAGCGATATAAACCAGATGCCCGGTCTCTATAAGGGAATACCTGCCGGTTGTCGAGCGAAAAACGTGTGTTAGTTGCTCACGTTCTGTAGGGACGATGAAATCTTTGCCCTCAAGGATATGTCGAAAATGGCGGATACTGAGATACACCGCTAACGGTTAATTTCCGGAAGCACCACCACGATTTACTTGGTCTTGAACGTATAGAGTGCCTCATAAAAGGAATTGAGAGAGGCAAAAAATCATTGTGTGCATGCTAGATTGAAAATCTCCCATATACATGTTATTGATGACACTTTCACTCCATACAGTCTGCTTACATTGCGCTTATGCCCGACCCGTCCAAAGATATTCTTATATCCACGGACCATCGTGACCAAAATCAGTCGTCACACAAGATCTGCTGTTACCAAAACAACAAATTCAAACACCAAAGTCGATGTCAATCTCCTTAAAAGGATAAGTTCTGAAGCTGGAAATTGCGCAGGCTCCTTCGTAGTTATGGCCGGTAAAGACGGTGAGGGCATACTGGTGGCTCTCACTTGTGGTCAAGGTCATGCACAAAAACGGGATTTGTGGATAGAGGTGAGCTATCGAGGAATTTGCCATTGTTCCGTGAACATAGTCCTCGAAAAAATATGTGAGAACTTTTGTCGGGATAGAGGGAAATAGGAAAGTACACGCTTTTGTTGCAAAATGTACGGACCTCTCGACGGGACTTGTAGATTTGCTAAAAGTCCAAAGAATTTTGAGGATCTCGCGAATCGCTCAACCATCACGGGGTGTTGAGTGCTCGGACGTGATGGAAGATTTTCTTACGTGAGATATTTTTATAGAATCAAGAAAGTAAGGCAAGATTACGCGTTAAACGGGAGAAAGTGAATTGACCATTTGAGCTATGACGAACAACGGAATATATGACTTTGTGGCAAAATCTTCTTATGATATTATTAGGGTTGTGTTAATTGATGAAATATATACCACGTGCAAACAGTTGTTATCAAATAACGCGAAAGGAAACCCGTTGTCAGCTTTTCCGAATTTAGATGTCAATTTTTTTGTGCTGCAGGTATATTGGTTGGGATTAGTGTTCAATAACAGAGAAAGATTGCCAGGTGGTCTATCAGGAGGGGGAAGAAGCACGAATTATATTACGAGGTTTTTATGTAGCCATTGAGACGAACAGGTTGAGTATTTCTTTCCAAACAGTTTTAGCATGCTCAGCTTCAGCACAGTGATCAACCACTCACATAGGTTAACATTAAGTATGCGGTGAGTGCGTACCAGGTTGACTGGGCTATTACCAACGGTCATGTGTATGTTGACACCCATAAGTGTTGACTGTAGACACGTTTTATTGTCCATGGGCAAGTCTAACAGCATGCCTGTGTACAAGCTCTATCATGAAATTGGTAGCTTTGACCGGTTCGAGGGCTGCGTGGCGTAACATCACGCATCACAGAAGGTTTCACTTTAGATGTTACAAGGTCCGTTTTCAATGGTATCGTCCTCAGAAAGGTACAGCTTGAGAACGAACATGACGCTCGTTATTGTTAGGAAGGTTTCTACGCTTCGTTCGAACTGATGTAAATTCTTACTGGTTCTAATTGCATACAGTAAATGTAGGAATGTCTTACCAGGAAAAAGTGTGAACGCAGCTTTCTGGGGATTTATGAGCTGCCGAACTGAATTCCTTGTTCCCGAAGTTATACATAGTCCTATGTCGTAACCGAATAGTGAAGCTGACGGTGGGTTTATTACCGTGGACCAGATTATACATGAGTAAAAGGTTAAGACTGAGTCGCCGTAACCGAATAATATCGAGTGCAATGCTCTGGCGTTTTCTTGTGCACCTCAGAGTAAATGGATAGCCCGCCAAATATTTCGTGAAGTTAAGTTCGGGGTTTCCCAGAACTAGCCTATGAAACTTGCGTAGATGCTTATATATGGACGTGCTGTACTCAAACTGGGGTCTTGTACTTGGTTTATAAAAGTGTAATCTAGCGACAGGGAGGAACAACGAATTTTTAATGTAGCTTATCGTCAGTCTACTTTTTGCTAAAAGGAAGGATATATGTTCTGCAAAAGCGAGTGGAGGCGTAGCGCATAACTAGGTCGTGTTCTGAGTTGGAAGTTGACAGGTTGTGATCTTCCAGCTCAATATTGCCCCTGAGCATATGACAACCGTGCGCAACAATGGTGGATTTACTGGTTGAAAATGTCACCAGCCAATTTCGGCGCCAATTCTCTAATGACACGAAGTCTTTCTGTATATTTTTTAAACATGGATTGAGATTGTCTGAAGGGAAAGTGTAGACAAGTTTTGATATCATGAGCGATAATTTCACATATATTGTTTTTATATATGAGAATGAATAATGATCCCAAAACACTTCCTTGTCTCACCCCACTAGTAACTGGCGTGGGCGTGGAGCTGTCGTCTCCCATTTTCACTGTTGCTTTGCGGCCTTCAAGGCATGAAGCAAACCAGTTGAGCAATGGATCACGTACATCAAAAGATGCTATTCTGATCGACAGACGATGATGAGGCACACGATCAAAGACCTTTTCCATACCCAACAGTACAATGATAATCGCGTCTCCTGTGTTAAACAGATTTTGTAACATGGCTGAGAAATTCCAGCTGGCACGTTATGCAAAAACTTTAACTAATGAACTCATGCTGGGAGTGGTTTATAAGGTTTTGTGATTATCAGAATTCGACCATGCGACATTTCATTATCCTTTCCAACACCCTAGAACAAGCTAAAGTATGGTCAATGGGATAGTAATTGCCGACGTCTTATCGCGAGCCGCTTTCAAAGTTGGGCTTAATTATAGAATTTTTCTACTGCAGAGGGAAGGAACCTGGGGTTAAAGGTATTATATAAATAATAAGTAAAAGCAGAGGAATGTCTTCCCTTCCGTGCTTGAAAGCAACAGGATGAACGCTATCAGGACCAGGTGGATAAGAAAGTTTGATGAAAGCTAACTGAGAGCGTATTTCTGTTGCACCATTTTCGACATGGCTGAGGAAAGTACCCGCATATACAGGGAGAGGTGGAAGCAATACATTTCCTTCAGTGTTGAAAGAGGCAGCAAAATATAAATTAGAGACTTCGCAGATTGTTACACAATGTTCTGTGGTGGTTTTTACCAGTAGTGTCACTACTGAGATGGTAGGGTCTCTCCCATAGTTCTTGTTTCTCATCAGCCGCACCAACTCCGAGCCCTTCTTTATGCTGTTAAGCGCACGTTTTTCTTCACTTATATGGAGCATTTTGGTTTTGTATTCAAGAGCACTGAACGTTTCATGCATTTGCATGATAAAAGAGAGGACGCGTGTTCATAGGTATCGTGATTTGAGACTTCTCTGCTTACCTCGCTCCTTCAGAGTGAGATTTCTGGCATTGCTGCATACAGTACCGCGTTTTGACCTTTGCAGGGCTAAGATTTCCACGCAAACCCTGGAGTGTTCATTGAAGTCTTCGGTTGCGGTACTAGGGTCAAAGGTAAAAATGTGTTCCGCTCCAAAGAACGTGGTGAACACGTTCCGGTCAACTAGTTTAGTTTGACAATGATGTATGATGGTCGACTCATTTATAGCTTTTAGGTCGACTATGAGGTTGACTACGTTGTGATCAGCGATTTTCAGCAATTTCAGCGAGTTGTACGCGGGTTCGAGGCTGGGGGCCCAATCTACCCGGATCCAGTCAGTTTGTTCGTTTCGATGTCCGGCGGTTTTCTGTTGACCTGAAAGGCAGTCATTGAAAACGGGGTGTAGCACCGCTCTTGGGGGTTACAGAAAGTACCAAGAACAGAGTAAAATAATAATCTAGCAAAACAGGATAAATTATTAATTTAACGGTTTATTAAGTAGGTGGGAATCCAATAACACTTTGAGACGGTCTTTAGAAGAGCAGCTAACAATCTCTAGTGGTAGGTCGTTCCAGTAGTTGATAACCCTATAAGAGAAGAACTGTTGTCTTAGGAAGGTCCGAGGTCGAAGCTTATAGAGCTTCTTGTCGTGGCCTCTTCGACTGTTATCACTTACTAGGGTAAAGAATTGTTGCACAAGTCCTGTGCTAAAGAGAAAATGTGTAAGAATTAAGTCGCCGCGGAGTCTACGAAACTCAAGTGGATAAAGATCGAGAATTTCAAGGCGAGACTCGTAGGATAGATGCCGCAAGCCAGTGACCATTTTGGTGGCCACTCGCTGGACACGTTCAATGGCGAGTATGTCCTTCTTCAAACCGGTGTAGACGACTTGATTGGCATACTCGAGCAATGGTCTTATGTAGACTCTGTAAAGCGTGTGAAAGGCGCGCTTGTCAATCCGGGGGAAGGTTCGTTTGATCATCCCGAGAGTCATGAGACCCCTTTTTGCGGCCAGCTGGTGATGATAAGAGAAGGACAACCCAGACGATAGCCAGATCCCTAGGTCTTTTTTGAGGTCTACTTTCGTGATACCTACTACACTTTGTGCACCATGTATCACGAATAGGTTCCCAGAGTCTCCTCCGAGTGACATGTGCGCACACTTACTGTCGTTTAGAGGGAGACTCCAATCCTCTGACCAGCACTTAATACGATCAAGGTCAATCTGCAATGCACTGGGGTCACAGGCGTTCCAGATTTTTAAGTCGTCGGCATAAAGGAGAGCGTTGCTAGAGATCAAATCGGGGAGATCATTGATGTAAATAAGAAACAACAATGGACCAAGTACCGATCCTTGAGGGACCCCCACAGAGACTGGGGATGGGGACGAAAGGCCTGAACCGGTTTTTACTCTGAAAGTCCTGTTACCAAGAAAGGAGGTTATCCAGCGGAGAACTTCTCCTTGAATCCCATAGGCTTCTAGTTTGTGCAACAGAGGACCGTGTGGGACACGGTCGAAGGCTTTGGCAAAGTCGAAGAAGATAGCGTCCGAGATATGACCATTGTCTTTGGCCTCTGTTAGGCTATCCATGAAGATTAACATATTAGTTATGCATGACCGCTCAGGAAGAAAGCCATGCTGGGTCGAAGAGAAGAGGTTATTCGAGAAGAAATGCTTAAAGATAGTGCGTTTTAACAGTCGCTCCATTATCTTGCATGGGATGCTGGTAAGGCTGATCGGCCGATAACGAGCAGGAGAGTGACGATCGCCTGTTTTAATTATAGGTGAGATAGTGGCCTCTTTCCCTGCCTCCGGAAGAGTGCCTGTCCGAAGTGTCTGTTCAAACCGATCAAAGAGAGGCGCCGCCAAACCGACGGCCGCTTCTTTGAGGATCCGGGGATGGATCTTGTCTGGTCCCATGGCACTATAAGAATTGATCTTAAGCAAGAGGTTCTGAACGTCGGACACAGAAAAGTCAGCTGTCAGGATGGGGTGTTGGTAGTGTCTCCGTGGGAGAATTGGATGCCAGTTTGGCAGATCCACATTGTAGACTGATGAGTAGTATTCTCTGAACACCTCGGCAACCACTTGGGGGTTGGAGGAGGTTTCCCCGTCGGGAAGCCGCAGATAAAGCGCTGAGGGCTTAGTTTTTCTCTGGCGTCCTATATACTTGAATAGAAAAGTCTTATTCTCGTGAGCTCCCTGTAGGATTGTTGACTGTACGTGTTGGGTGTGTTGCCGGATTTCCCGCTTGCACCTGTTTCGTACAGAGCGAAAAGCGTCTAGTTCCTCTGGCCTACCCGTTAGCATCTCTTCGGAGAATAGACGAGAACGTACTTCAAGAATGCGGTGTATGTTCAGTGGAAGCGGTGCACGAGAGGAGAACTTCCATAGTTTTCGAGGAACATATGCCTCATCGGCTTTGTGAATAGCAGCTTTAAAAGAAAAGTAGTTCAAGTTCACTGAGTCGGATGTGAGGCTGAGTGTGCTTTAGAACGTCCTTAGTGCGTTAACGTCTGCTTTCTGGAAGTTTCGGAATGGAGTTTTTGTTACAGCGTTTTGGAGCCAGTAACAGATAAAGTCAAAGTTTAGCAGCATGTGGTCACTATGCCCTAGCGTCGGTTTGATGACCACCGTATCTACCAGGTGGGCCTCGTTCATATTGACCAGATCGAGCAAGGAGGGTATCTGTCCTGGACGGTGCCTTGTAGGTAGATCGACATGCTGTGTCCAAGCTTTCTTATGGATCAACATTGCCAAGGGTTTCGAGAACCCGCAGCCACAGTCCTCATGGGAAGCCGCCATAGAGTTTAGTTTGGGTGCGTTGAAGTCACCCATAATAAGAAGATGGGAGAAACGCTGGGCAGACGTGAGCCTGTCTAAGGTAGCAAGGATGGCTTCGTCGTCGGATGCATTGCATTACAGCGAACGGTACATAACACCGGCAAGAAGCGTGTCACGTTTGCAAAGTTGGAGTTTGATCCAGAGCGTGTCGCATTTCTCTGGAAAAGTAAATTTCCCTACTACAGCTGGCACCGGGAGCTTCTGGCTTAGGAAAACGGCGCAGCCTTTCATGCGTCCACGGGAGGAGTACTTTCGGTATAAAGAGTAACCAGGGACATGCAGTTCATTATCACTGATATCCACGGAATCCAGGTCTCTGTTAATGAAAGAATAGGAGGGCTAGTTTCGTGGACCTGCTGCCTGATTTCTGGTTGTTTGTTCAGAAGGCTCAGACAGTTGGTGTACACGCACTTTAAGGCTACTTCTTCGTTTGACTGGATGCAAAAAGAGACAGAATTGCTCGAGGGAAAGCTTAGAAAAGTAGCCTTAGTAGTGAGGGGGTTTGTGAAACTGGCGGCGTAGTTCTGTGAGCTCTCTTAGGGGGTGACCCTTTCATCACAGCCTGGGCATAAGTGAGCGTCCATGTGGGACGCTTCGTCCGCTTCTCTTGGCCCAAGGTCGATGACTTTCGGACCGCTCTTGCTTTCAGAGCTTTTGGATGGTGATTTGCGGTTTTGCACCCTCGAAAATTTGGATGGGGTTGTAGATGAGAAGAGAGTTTAGGACGAAATGGCCCAGATGCAGCCGGGGAGAGAGCCGCCGTAATGAGGCATGTTTGGGCCATTTTTGACGCAGAGGGTGCCCCAGCAGATTCAGTGGGCTGTAAAGCTTAGGAATAAAATATTTTCTAGCGGCCGTTTATTTCGTGAGATGATTGGGGGTCTAAAAGACTGATGGTCCTTCACACCTTTGGGATCTGTTTTACCGGCCCCCTGCATATCCACANACGATCCTCATGAGAATTTGCCATTGAGTTGAGTTTGGGTGCGTTAAAGTCACCCATAATAAAAAGATGGGAGAAACGCTGGGCAGACGTGAGTCCGTCTAGGGTGGCAAGAACAGCCTCGTAGTCGGATGCGTTGCATTTGGGCGAACGGTACATAACACCGGTAAGAAGCGTGTCACGTTTGCGAAGTTGGAGTTTGATCCAGAGCGTGTTACATTTCTCTGGGAAGGTAAATTCCCTTACGACCACCGGGAGCTTCTGACTTAGGAAAACGGCGCAGCCTCTCATGCGTCCACGGGAGGAGTCCGTCCGGTACAAAGAGTAACCAGGGACATGCAGTTCACTATCGCTGATATCCACGGAAAGCCAGGTCTATCTGAAAACAAGAATGTGAGAGCTAGTGCCCTGGACCAGCTGCCAGATTCCTGGTAGTTTGTTCAGAAGGCTCAGACAATTGGTGCACATGCATTTTAAGGCTGCTTCTTCGTTTGGCTGGCTGCAAAAAGAGACAGAATTGCACGAGGGAGTGCTTGTGAAAGTGGCCCCAGTAGTGATGGGTAGTGCGTAACTGGTGGCGTAGTTCTGTGAGCCCTCTTTGGGGGTGGTAGCCGTTTCATCACAGTCTGGGCATAAGTGAGTGTCCCTGTGGGACGCCACGTCCGCTTCTGTTGGCCCAAGGTCGATGACCTTCGGGCCGCTCCTGCTTTCAGAGCTTCTGAAGGGTGATTTGCAGTTTTGCGCTCTCGAAAATTTGGATGGGGTTGTAGGTGAGAAGAGAATATAGGACGAAATGATCCCGATGCAGCCGAGGAGAGAGCCGCCGGAATGAGACAAGTTTGGGCCATTTTTGATGCAGGGGGGATCCCAGCAGACTCACAGAGCCGTAAAGCTTAGGGATAAAATATTTTTTAACGGACGTTTTTGGGGTGAGATAATTGGGGGTCTAGAAGAGTGATGGTCCTCAACAACCTTGGGATCTGTTCTCTCGGCCCTTGCATATCCACAAGCGCTTGACTTTCCAATGAGATAGGGGCAGTGACCTCTGATGTGGGTGCTTGGGTTGGCCCATTCGAGGAAACCGGTCCCCTCTTGACAGCCTGGAGTTTGGGGTCAGTTGTGATGCATGACCTTGTTCTAGCAAGCTGAGAGCGCTTCTGCCGCTCCTGCAGTGAGCGATCTAGAGAGACTCTCCTAAGGTTAACGTGATTTTTCTTTAGTTCAGCCGCTTTATCCCGTCTTTCCTCCGTGCTAATCTTTGCGGGTAACGTCACAAGGAGTCCCAGTGACTTCTTGTTAGCTTTGGAGCAAAGTCTTCTAGCGGAAACCATTTTCGTAGACTCTGGAGGATAACAAGCGTTCAGCACCGATCTGGCTAGTTCCCCGGAAGAGAGTGTGGTCGGAAAACGTCACTACACAACAAGGCTCTTCTCCCAGAGTGCTCTATCCTTCAAGCTTGTCGTGACTTCCTCAATTTGAGCGGTAGACAAGGCCACTGCCTTGCGAGCAGCCGCAGCGCCTGGAAGGGCAAGGGCAATATAATCATTCAACAAGCTCCGTTCTGACTTCATGTCAGATAAAGCTTTGAGTATCATTCAGGGCTTTTCCTACCGTGGTTATCTGTGCGCTTACATCTTCAGAAGCCTTGTAGCCACACTTGCACGCGTCTGACTTCTGCTCGTTCGGGGTGGCGAGTAGAGGATCCAACGTGGCTTTCGGTGGGGTGCAGCTATCTCGGGAGAGACAGCTCATACAGAAAAACGGTCTTTTTGAAGAAGTGAGCAAGGTGCACTGGTCCTCCCTGAGGCCAGTACACTCAAATTGGTGCCAGTGTAGGCACGTCTGGCTTTGCATACCGTTCTGAACCGTCATGTGGCAGCCGAAACGACCACAAGCACTCGATACCTCCTACCTCCGATCCACCGATGTTGCTGGATCTTGTGCGTGTCATTATGCTATAGTCTATGAGTGAATATGACAGTTATAAATGGAAAGGAAACACGAGGCTAGAAAATAATACGATTACTATCCAACACAAACAAGCTAATACAGAGTGATTTATGCTATTCTTCAACGGACATCAATGATCGCATGCAATTGTTTTTTGATGCAATGGGCACCAAAAGTAAACACGAGTCTACAGGATAATACGGATAATATCGAACACGAGTAACACAATACTCGATGAGTCATGCTATTGGACAAAGAATAGCAATGATCGTGTATAATTTTCTGATGCACCGGGCACCAGGATAGCAAAAATATGAATAGACAATGACAGTTAGGAAATTTAAACCAAATTTCGAGTTACCATGGAAATTGTTCCAAGACGGACACAGTAGCCTAAGAGATACCTGTTGTGAAAATGAGATCTAAAATGTGGTTTATTCTACTGGGAGCTGAGGCATGCTGACGTCATCTGTTTATTTGGACACATGTATGGAAACCAGCCTGATTTTCGGGGGCTGTTAAAGAGATTCCGAGGAATTGAGCATGTTGAAATCTCCGTTAATTATTTTGTACTGTGAATGTAAAGTTGATACATGGTTCAGTCCATTAATAGTGCTCGTCATCTCGTCGTGAATGGCGTTAAGTGACGTGTAAATGCATCACAGGATCCAGTTGACAACACCAGCCACAAGGAGCAGCCAACCGTATCACAACATGGCTCACCAAGTATGGTTTCAGAATATTGCTCACTTAGGTAAATTAAACATCTTCCACCTCGTCCTACACCGTGATATCCGCGGAACATATGATGACCCATAACGTTTAGTTGTGTGTCTATAGTCTGAGGGTTAGACTAGGCTTCGGTTATTATATTAATGTAAAGATTATACATGAAGATGAAAGATCTAAAATTGCCCAGTTTACTGATTAGAGTGTGTGCGTTAACAAACGATGAACATAGTGCATTTTTCCTATTGGACATTATTTGTATACCTTTAAAGGTGTCTAAAACAGAAGGGTCGTTGTGATTCGAAGACTCTGGTGGCATCGCTTTGTCTGATTTGCTTATAATGAGCTCATTAGAGATTAAATGGGTGTCGCCTATGTTAGAGCCCATGACAGAAAGGGTTGGGAAATAGTTAGTGAGGTATGGTGGGATGGAGTTGGTGAGGGTGGTTTGAACGGTGTATATCCCCGTTCAAAAGTGTGAAGTTGAAATGAAATGCTCATGTCCACATACACGTCGTCAGCAAAAATATCGCGGTTTGCCTTCAGATTAGCATTCGCAGTGTAGGGGTCGTTTGTATTGAAAAGTGTTGGGCGCAGAGTAAACAATTCTGGGGCTCTGATTGAGTCACGCATTGAAAGTTACGTCACATGAGAGGTTACTACTGTTAAGCAGAAGCCTAGAATCAAGAATTGGTAAGAGATATATCCTTTTATTCGCTGGATATGAATATGCGTTTCCTTATCTGTACTCCCTTATGATTCCAGCGAAGGAAACATAAACGGCTCGTAAGGTAGTTATTTAAGGAAGGTTTATTGACACCAAAACGCACTGGTGGTTGGTTCGTGTATTCCAACTGGATCAGTTTGAAGTTGTAGCACCGGCGTTTCTCTGGCTAGTAGACTAGCTGATTCCAACCTTAGTTGAATCGGTCACTGCACAGATATGTTGGGACGTAGACACTTCATTTAGTCCACTATCAGCACAGTTATTCGCATATCGTCGTTTGGTAATCAGTTGTATGACCCAGGTCCCCCTACATTCGGCACGCTGTAAGAACCGTCAGGGTTTACTGTCAGATCAATGAGGTCGGCGAATTTGAATTCTTTGATGGCATTATCATTGTTCGAAGGATCGTTAGTACGCTCACATGTGGTGCCAGAGAGTGGAGCTGCGCGATTATTGAGATCAAGATTGTCATCCTTGGACGTCGTCGGGCCCTGTGCCGAGACGCCTGAATCACACGTTAAGGGACGGGAGTCTTGCCCAGCGAGAGATTTGGACACTCGTTCGTACGGCGTTCCTTCCTCTATAAATAAAAGCAGCTCAGGTCAGAGGCTTGTGCTCGATACTATTCGGTTACGGCGACTCAGTCTTAACCTTTTACTCATGTATAATCTGGTCCACGGTAATAAACCCACCGTCAGCTTCACTATTCGGTTACGACATAGGACTATGTATAACTTCGGGAACAAGGAATTCAGTTCGGCAGCTCATAAATCCCCAGAAAGCTGCGTTCACACTTTTTCCTGGTAAGACATTCCTACATTTACTGTATGCAATTAGAACCAGTAAGAATTTACATCAGTTCGAACGAAGCGTAGAAACCTTCCTAACAATAACGAGCGTCATGTTCGTTCTCAAGCTGTACCTTTCTGAGGACGATACCATTGAAAACGGACCTTGTAACATCTAAAGTGAAACCTTCTGTGATGCGTGATGTTACGCCACGCAGCCCTCGAACCGGTCAAAGCTACCAATTTCATGATAGAGCTTGTACACAGGCATGCTGTTAGACTTGCCCATGGACAATAAAACGTGTCTACAGTCAACACTTATGGGTGTCAACATACACATGACCGTTGGTAATAGCCCAGTCAACCTGGTACGCACTCACCGCATACTTAATGTTAACCTATGTGAGTGGTTGATCACTGTGCTGAAGCTGAGCATGCTAAAACTGTTTGGAAAGAAATACTCAACCTGTTCGTCTCAATGGCTACATAAAAACCTCGTAATATAATTCGTGCTTCTTCCCCCTCCTGATAGACCACCTGGCAATCTTTCTCTGTTATTGAACACTAATCCCAACCAATATACCTGCAGCACAAAAAAATTGACATCTAAATTCGGAAAAGCTGACAACGGGTTTCCTTTCGCGTTATTTGATAACAACTGTTTGCACGTGGTATATATTTCATCAATTAACACAACCCTAATAATATCATAAGAAGATTTTGCCACAAAGTCATATATTCCGTTGTTCGTCATAGCTCAAATGGTCAATTCACTTTCTCCCGTTTAACGCGTAATCTTGCCTTACTTTCTTGATTCTATAAAAATATCTCACGTAAGAAAATCTTCCATCACGTCCGAGCACTCAACACCCCGTGATGGTTGAGCGATTCGCGAGATCCTCAAAATTCTTTGGACTTTTAGCAAATCTACAAGTCCCGTCGAGAGGTCCGTACATTTTGCAACAAAAGCGTGTACTTTCCTATTTCCCTCTATCCCGACAAAAGTTCTCACATATTTTTTCGAGGACTATGTTCACGGAACAATGGCAAATTCCTCGATAGCTCACCTCTATCCACAAATCCCGTTTTTGTGCATGACCTTGACCACAAGTGAGAGCCACCAGTATGCCCTCACCGTCTTTACCGGCCATAACTACGAAGGAGCCTGCGCAATTTCCAGCTTCAGAACTTATCCTTTTAAGGAGATTGACATCGACTTTGGTGTTTGAATTTGTTGTTTTGGTAACAGCAGATCTTGTGTGACGACTGATTTTGGTCACGATGGTCCGTGGATATAAGAATATCTTTGGACGGGTCGGGCATAAGCGCAATGTAAGCAGACTGTATGGAGTGAAAGTGTCATCAATAACATGTATATGGGAGATTTTCAATCTAGCATGCACACAATGATTTTTTGCCTCTCTCAATTCCTTTTATGAGGCACTCTATACGTTCAAGACCAAGTAAATCGTGGTGGTGCTTCCGGAAATTAACCGTTAGCGGTGTATCTCAGTATCCGCCATTTTCGACATATCCTTGAGGGCAAAGATTTCATCGTCCCTACAGAACGTGAGCAACTAACACACGTTTTTCGCTCGACAACCGGCAGGTATTCCCTTATAGAGACCGGGCATCTGGTTTATATCGCTAAGTTCGTACCCGGTATCCGTCGCATTTGAGGTGGTGCGAAACCGGCCGCCGGTGCTCTGTCGTGCATCAGTGCCATGACGAGCGCAGCAAGGAGCTCGGTCCATCTGGCAGCGATCGCAATTGCGCAAAACAACAATCCGAAGGCAGAACAACCCCATCTATTTAATTATCTTAACCTAGAAAACGCTCTCATGTATTCATTCGAACGGGTGACATCACGAGGTATTCATCGCTCGGTTATCTCGTTGGCTTTCTGCCGTCGAATTTTCCACATTTTCCCTAACCTGTCATCAAGCGGAACACACACTGTCAATGGTTCAATATTCATCATCACAAGCGTGTTTCAGTGGGGGCTCTGCAGCCTCTGATTAGCATTCCTATCATGTGCATGTTGATCGGACCCTTATCAAACTCAAACACGTGTATGTATATCTTGAAATATGTAGACAGTTTCACACGTTGGCCAAAAGCTACACCAGGTCCCAATTGCTCATCGGGAATCTTTGCAAGGGCATCTTTGGAACACTGGGCTGCCTAGTTTGGCTGTCCCACTGTAGTGTCCACCGACCGCTGGCCACCTTTCCACTTGGCCTATACGCCACTCCTTAACGCGTTAGGTTGCAGTCGGATTCACACAACAGTTTAACAGCGGATAGAAACTGGTTGATCAAACTTTTTCATAGGCAGTTGAAAAATTCCCAACTACCTAGCAACAACTCTTCGTGGCACAACATCTTGTCATTAGTCTTGTTAGGTTTCCGAAACACACCGATGGTAG
Source organism: Paragonimus westermani (assembly GCA_008508345.1). NCBI lineage: Eukaryota > Metazoa > Platyhelminthes > Trematoda > Plagiorchiida > Troglotrematidae > Paragonimus > Paragonimus westermani. The sequence goes on along the minus strand of QNGE01000271.1, from coordinate 163,881 downwards.
ACCTGCATATCATCCCGGCTGAGTTTGTATGTGGGTGCATTTTGCGTCTTCCCGCCCGCGACGGAACCCATCAACTCCACTGATTACGGTGAGCGCTTGGTTCAAGACATGAGACGACACCGACCGACTCGGTCAAGAAAACAGACGACACGAACGTAAGTAGATTCTCGCATGTAAACCCGTTCTCACATTTGTGATGAAGTGGTTGCGTCTTGACGAACCTCAAACTCGCCGTATACAGATCCGCCCTATGTACTCATGCGCCATGACAAGACCTTCTTGTTGGAACGCGATGACGAACGCGAGATTCTCTTTATCGATGGACCGCACTTTTTCGGAGAAAGTCTCGATCTCGCTGATGTATACACAGTGATTTGGGAATGTTAGATGGAGTGTCTCAAACGCGCACCTATTCGCGGAACTGGTCACCCCATGACTTAACAAACGGTCGAATAATGTACGCAAGTGTGTACAACGTTATTCATTTGATCAGCTAGCGACTGAGGTGTCATTCACGTACGGAAAAACAACGTCCACTCTACGATACGCTTCGTGAACAAGACTTTGGTAGGCCTGAGTAGCGTTTGTGCAGACCAAAGGACATGCGTAGAAGTTCGAAAGGTCCGAGTGGTGTTATCTCCGCTGTCTTCGAGGTGTCTCCAGAGGCTATGTGAATCTGGTTGTAAGCACTCACGAGGTCGATCTTGGTGGGTTTTTCTGCCATTTCCTAAATGTGAGTAATCGGATACCTATCGTTAGTGGCTGCGTTGTTCATTTCTCGATGGTTGCCACGTCAGCGCCAGTCGTTATCATGATTTTCAGGCACCATTTGCAACGGCAAAACTCACGGATTATTAGATGGAAAGAGAGTGTCAATTTAAAGCACATGCTCGTGGAAGTCTGTGCCTGCTGACAGCTGAGCGGTATGGATTACCTCGAACTGGTGGCCCCCGTGTGACGAAGCGATGCACGACTTTAGTCGCCACGGTCGGTATTTCGTTAGTGAGTCAGACTATTTGAGGGAATTCTGTTAAGAGTTTCCCATGAGACTCGCAAACTATGAAATTTGTCAGCAATGGACTGATTACAGCCGCATGCGAAGGTTGACTCGTAACGTTGAGCTTCGTCGAAGTGTCGGTCAGACGCGATCGACGTGCGTCGAATGGCACTTTGAAATGTCGGAGAAAATCGATATAATCAACAGGGGAAGGAATATCAGCCACAGGAAAAACCCAGCGAGAACCACGTCGAAAGCCAAAGGTCAAGGCCAACAGTCGACGGCCGAATGTTCTGATGTGCGTTTTTCACAGCTTGTGGTGCAGTTCCAGGTTCTAATCACGATTCCGTTGCAGAATGCGCGATGACACTTACCTTTGCTCCAGTAACCTCTGAGACGCACATTTTGGGGGATAAATCCTTCAGAAAGTAAAGATCACGGCCGAATTGTTAGTCTGTAGATATCGTCGCCGTAACGCACCGGCCTGCTAGATTGAACGTTTGTTGCCCTGTTGGCCACATGATGACTGGTACCGCGTAGCACTTCCACCGTACGCTTCATGGAATAGGCAAAGGTCGGTCGTCGTTAGTCAGGGCGGTGATCAGGCACGCTTCAAGGGAATTCTCTGTGATGACTGAAGACGATTGGTTTTGGCGCGAAAACCCGCCAGTTCATGCTACAACTGAGCTAGCTCGGCGTGTGGTTCCAAGGGGTTGTGTTCAAGACTCCCTGGTACTTTGCGCAGGACTGATATTTTGGCGTTCTTCGTGGTCAACAGACCATCAGCAGGACTGTTGATGATAAATACCTGCCCCGCAAGTGATGACGGCTCCGCGGTCGCTAGGTCACTCAGTGGACCTGAGTGTAAAACGGATAACAACCCCTGAGTACACTCATACAGCCGTTGGATCCACAATCCTTGAAGAAGAGACTGGAAACTGAGATTTACATACTGTGTCGCCTACCTCGAGAAAGAACCATTAACTTCTTTCCATTCGACTGTGACCGTTGAGAAAGTTGCTTGAGACACATTTTATTGGACGGCTTTTCCCTGATAATTGTCTGATTATCCGATTCATAAAGACTAGTCGCTAAACCCAGTGAGATGTCGACAACCAGGTTCATCATATCTCGAAGAATGTGTGGTAAAACCTGGACCAACTTATCCCATTCACTAGTTATACACCCGATGATAAACTCTACTTCCAACACGACGAGCCACAGATCTGGGTGAAGGTCCTCAAAGGTAGCAAAGCTAACATGGTCATTGATAAGGAAGACAAGAAGTCTGACTTAATCTCCCTCAGCCCCATGGAGATTAAGCGAGTGTAAACAGGGTGTGGTATATATGTATATATGGCCAGAGTGGGAAGAAAAGATTTAACGGGCCTACCAGTGTGCAGAATCAGGTAGACTAAAGGCGGTCGGTTGGAAATAATCCAACGATTAAACAAGAGATATATAGTCGACGCGCGAAGTCGACGTGAGAGCGAGCACATAATAAGACGAAGTGATAACAGCAAAGCGACAAGCGGGCGAGCAACGTAGTCTTACTTTCGAATGCGTAGGGTACTTGCGGGTGCCCGTATCCGTTCAGCCAAACGTTTAGGTACACACAAAAGTTGGTACTAAAAACAGTACGAGTGATAATTTCGGAGGTTTCCTCCAAGGGATTGGATACGACCAAATGGCGGAGTGGTCAGAAGGCCAGTTCATCGGAGCTAAAATGCATGCTAGCGAATGTATGCAGCCTGCTTAACAAGAGAGAGGAGCTGCGAACAGCGATCCACTCCATAAACACTTGCTTCCTCACAGAAACCTGGCCCAAAGAAGAGACAGATGTGGGGGACTGGGCGTGAGGTTTCCAACGGTATCACAAGGACCGTAGGAGTGCAGTCAGGGGCGGCTGTCTATTGCTGATCAAACGTTCTATAAGGCAGTCTCCCGTGGATCATAACTGCATATATGTGGGTGTTCAAAGCGCTGTCTGCCTACTTCAAATCAATCCTCCATTGATGGTCTTCGGGGTATACCGTAGTCCGGATGTAACACCAGAGGAAGACGAAGTATTACTGGAATCATTTCATTCAGCTTGTCAATCGGGCTATTGCCTGCCCGTTCTAGGAGATTTTAATGCTCCTAAAGTCAACTGATCGTTGAGGTCTGTTGGTGGTAGAAGGTTTTATCACAAGCTGTTTGACCTAGTCAACAGATTCACACTAACACAGCATGTTAGAGTGGCCACGAGATCCCGACCCGGTCAGAGGGCCGCACTGCTAGACCTGATCTTAACTCGGCACAGCACGGACGTCACAAACGTATTGCCTGCAGCACCACTGAGAAGGAGCGATCACGTAACGATTTATTTTTCGTTCCAGTGTTCCTTGTCAGTAAAGCAGGCACATGAGGTGCAAATGTTTAATCGATTAGACAACAAGAAACTGATATTGGAAGCTGGTAAGATGGCCTGGAACCCAACGGTCCCGAAGAGGACGTCGACAGTCTGTGGTCAATCTACGTCGATAACATCCGGGTTCTTACAGATAAGGACGTCCCTCAGGAACAAGTCGGAGGAAGAGGTCGGAAACCATGGGTTCATCCCAGGGTCAGGAGGGCTTTCCAACGTAAGTACATGGCTTGGAAGACACATGCAACATAAGGGGTTTAAAAGCTTCACGGTTTACAAAAAGGGTCGGAATGAAGCAATCAGGGTAGCAAGAAATGCTCGTCTAGTCTATGAGCTCAACCTAGCACAAGATATTAAACAGAACCACAATAGGTTTTCTGGTTATGCTCAGTCCAGGTCCTCTTTAAGAATGGAAATTGGAACCACGCTGTCCTATAACGGGGAGATCACATCGACCGACAACGGTATAGCGGACGCGTTTATGGCACAGTTTCGAAGCGTTTATTGCCCAGACAACGGGGCACCGGAGCTCCGGCCTAAGGCCACGAGCGCGATAATGGTGGATCAGGTCATTACGTCCCACGAAGTTCAGCCAGCGATATCCGGGCTAAACAGCACAAAGTCCGCAGGACATAATCACATCCATCCGGCAGCCCTAAAACATCTGGCCAAATTGCTGGCGTCACCATTTGCCCAACTATTCAATCTCACATTAGAAACATAGATAATGGTGAGAGATTGGAAAGAAGCCATTGTAATTCCCATCTTCAAGGATGGCACCCGATCAGATGTTGGAAATCACCGACCGGTAAGCCTGACTACTGTTGTCAGTAAAATTTTCGAACGAATATTACAAGAGAGAATCGGTAAGTTTCTCTGTGAACAGAAATTCTTCGGAGCTCCTCAACATGGCTTCCTAGGGAGGAGATCTTGTCTTACCAATTTACTAACTTTTTAGACGCTGTCACGGAGAAACTGGATAAAGGAGAAGTGGTGGAGGTGTGCTATCTGGACTTTCAGAAAGCCTTCGATTCTGTCAACCACAGGCTTCTATGCTGGAAACTCTGGAAAGCTGGAATCTCTACTGGAATCCGCGGATGGATAGAGGCGTTTCTGTTTTGAAGGTCGTGTAGAGTGACAGTGAGAGGGGTAAGGTCGGCGAAGGTTATCCGTTAAGTGGAGTTCCTCAGGGATCAATCCTTGCTCCTATGCTTTTCCTGGTATACATAGACGACATGACCAGCGACTTAGTCTGCCCATGTTGTCTGTATGCAGACGGTATAAAGCTGGTCGGGAGTTCGTCGGACTCGACCGTTCTCCAAGGGGATATTCTGAAAATTTGCGAATGGACAATAAAGTGGGATCTACCGCTGAACGTTCTCAAAAGTCATATCCTCACCAGTGCTCTCCAGTCAACGCCCAGATATTTACAGGATCCATATGGACAGATAGTAGAACGAACAACTAAGCAGCAAACAAGAGACTTGGGTATTCAAGTCACTAGTACGTTTACTTCACCTGCTCAGTGCACCGCATCCGCGACAAAAGCGCGGCGGGCGTTATATCGACTGAAATCAGCGATCTGTAACTCTTGTCCAGCGGTGTTCATTCCAGTTTACTCGGCTATAGTTCGTCCCCACTTGGAATATTGTGTCCAAGCTTGGGCACCATATCTCAAAAATGACATAGCCGCCATCGAAAAAAACAAAAGCTTGCCACACGTATGGTATGGGGGTATGATGGGTCTAAGTTACCAAGAACGACGAACTTCGTTTAACTTATTTTCGTTTGAACGCAGGCGGGTAAGAGAAGACCTTATTGAAATGCATAAAATTACCCACCACGCTGGAACAAGCCCCATGGCAGGTTTGTTCTAGATGCGTCAGAACAGAGACTTAAGGGGTCATAGGTTCACAGTGAAGAAAACAAGATCACGATTGGCTGTCCGATATAACTTTTTCACAAACCGGGTAGTCAACTCGTGGAACAAGTTGCCGGAAAAGATCGTTGAAGCCGCGAGCGTGGATATATTCAAAAGAGAGGTATACAAATGTTGGGACAACCCTTTTCTTATTATGTACTGATCGAAATATGTTTTGTTTCTGCTGTTTAGAGCAGCCAGGATTTGATACTCCTTTTCTTCTGTCACTACCCTTAGACCACCACTGAACACATCAACAGAAAACGCAGTCTGGTCAATATCCGGATCACACCAATGAAGCATCAAGACGTCAACAGGCGCAAGCCTTCATCAAGACCTGGATTTGAAATTTGAAATTTGAAATTTGACTCTAGGTCGCTACACATGCCATCAACGTGCGCCCTTGAGAAAGAAAAATTATCCACCGTAAACACGTTTTTCTCTCATTAGTCGTGGAATTTTTGTAAATTCATCTGAAATTATCCGACATTCATTTGTTTGTCTTCATTGATGTAAATGCTGAGAGAACAGTACACAATCAATTAAATGCAGCTGCTTCGATACCAAATCTTATTTGTTACGCAGCTGTTGCTCCTGTTTTATGACATATTCGCAAACGCGCTCAGTGAAAATTTTTCAACGTTGAACGTACACTTGCTCGTTATATATGCGTAAATGTTTTTTTTCCATCCAACCTTACCTTTCGTTATGAAAGATTGCAGGATCTATTCTTAATTATAATGTTAATAATATTGTGTCTGGAATTTGCTAGCACATTTGCATTTCAAGCCGGACGTCCAGTGATTATTTTCGGCAAATTCAAGGGATCTTTGTTTACGATCACAATATATTTTTTATCATGCATAACAACGCATATTTGGGGCTTAGTAAGGCATATTGCTTCACCTTTTTAATTCCCAGAGTCTACGATGGGAGAATTCCGCTATCTTTCCATCCAGCCCCGGATACCTAGTTGTACATTTTATACAAAGAACATGTAAGTCAAATGTGTTTAGTTAAAATTTTTTAGATTACATTCAGATTTGCGTAAAACAGTTTCAATGATTCGGCGATCCAGATATTCAACTTCTATGCCCCTATTTAGTACTTACCTCCATATATGCGACAAACTAGTCCTCACAAGCAACATTCAACATACTGAATCCCCTAGTAGCACGACCGTTCCCTGAGTGTTCCCTGAGCGTTCCCTGAGTGTTCCCTGAGCGTTCCCCGAGTGATCCCTGAGTGTTCTAACTAGGAACTTTGGGAACACTCAGGGAATGGTGGTAGAAAAAATGCGCGCAGCCCCATTAATCGATCTTATCGTATGGCGCCCATTATCTGTTTTCCTACGGAGCTCGAGCTCCGTTAAACGGAAATCTAATTTCGCACCTTAAAGACGGCGCAATGTTCCAATTCACGAGAAACGATGTAGAACGCATATAAATATTCATACGTTATATTAAGCGCAATTTTTACAACATCTGTATAAGTTTGACGAGTACGTAATTAGAATCACAGTGCAAAAATGTCGGTAACGAGATCGTCAGCTTCTTTCGTTGCCCGCAATCTGGCCTTCTGAATCCACCTTTGAATGGTTTCCTTGACTTCGGCGTGCGAAACGCCAGGGTAAGCCTTTATCATGATGGATTCTACATTTAACAAGTGATGATTTTTGGTGATCGAACACACCAACAATGGCTGCGGCCAACGGTGAGGAGGCAATGGATACGCTATTGTTCACTCGTTTCCAGTTTATGGTTTTCGCCACTTCATCCGTCAATAATGTTCTCATAACATTACGAGTGCATTCACCCATGGATGTGCCGCCGACACCGCTGAGAAAGGTTACCTACTTACTGTGAATCGGAAAAGTCAAACATACCAGCTAGTTATGTACTTCTGCTTCTTCCAGCTTCATATTCAGCGACTGCATGTCCCCTATGGACTGCATGGGGAATCGCACGGGAAAGTGTGCTGTGGATGACTTACCGGGAACTGCATGTTGGAATCGCAATGTATTCACTTCCAGCCGTAGGGCGTTCAACTCCTCGCGGATTCGGATGTTTTGGAGAACTAAGTTCTCAGTTACACCTGGTGAACACGGTGATTATTTGTATTGAACGAACTTACCTTTTAACTCTCTCACTTCTTTGGCTGTGGCGTTTTTGCACACCGCCTCACTGTGTGTTGCTGGTGGAGCTAAATGCGTACTGATTGACATTTTACTAATGACATACCTGAGAGCAATAGGGCTAGAGAAAGAGGGCAGGTTCTCCAGTGACCCCAATGTCCATCGTGGTTGAGATGGAGATGCATGGGACATATTCTTCCATTGTGGTGATGGTGGAGAATAGTCGATATCGCGCGGACAACTTCCGTGGGTGTCCTCTTGCTCTCTTTTGTACTGACGACGTCGTCTAAAATGATTATGGCGGTAGTGTTGAATGAAATTGTCACATATCTGTATCCCGCGCCATAGAGATAGTCCTTGTCATCATTGCTCGAGTGATCGTCGAAGTGGAAGGCTGAAGATCATAATCAGTAGACCTTGCTCCCGTTAAGGAATCTCCCATGACACTTTCCAAGACCGAAGAAGTGGTTGCAAGTGGACGTTCGTCTAGATTTTTAAGTTCACATAGAAAATATTGCTTGCCTTAAAAGTCTTGCACAACTGAAGGAATCAGTTGTTCCTCCTCCGCAACAAAGCCGTGGGTGTCTTAACGTTACCTCCAGAACGCTCCTGGCGTGTTAGTTTGGCCAAACGGTAAACGTTTGCACGCGAACAACTCCTCGGCCTTTTTGACTCCTAAGTGCTCATTTTCCATGTAATGAGTTAAGCAAGATGGCTGAAATCGGTCCTTTGGCGCGGTCACCATTAATGTGAAATGTTTTGATAAAATAATTCACATGAGTGGTGTAGGTCTTCTCAACCGTTTTTGAGTAGCAAAAAAGGTGTGTATTGTTTTTATTAGCCTTCACAAATGCGAAATGATACACAGGAACTAGACACAAGGAAGTTCGGTGAATGTTCCAAAAGGAACACTCAAAGATCACTCAGGGGACGGCTGAGTGTTCCAGTTTGCTACTAGGGTCGTTTTGACTACAGTCACAACTGTGTGTGACTATAGTCACAGCGCAAATAGACTTCCTATACTGCGAATCTGTAGGTTTCCAATATGGGATATTTCCCACTTAATGTCATGCAAGCTGTGATATTTTTGAAAGAAGTTCATGGAACGACGCGTACACAAACTTCATCTACAGTTTTTCAGTGCTCCATAGGCCACAACATCACTGAAAGAAAAAAAGGACCTTTTACGGCAAAAGAACAAATGTTGTCCTCCTGGTACACCGATGAGGGCCAGTATGAGGCTTACACAGGCGCGATAAAATCGACGAGTAAGGGTCCCGCGGGGATGCCACATGGACACCGCGTCACAAAATACACCTTATTAAGTGGTGGTCTGTGGCCATTGCCCTGCTAACACAATTACGGGTGAATCACACAAAATTTCTAATTCCGTTACGTAAGAATATGAGGACGGGTGACTGGAAGAGAATTATCAAAACGTGAGTGGGAAGATGACGTGGGGACGGTTGAACGAAGCTGGATTTGGATAATTAATGGATCAGACACTGGAGTGAAAGAGATGGGACGATGGGGTGTGAGGATACAGAGGGAGAAAGCAACGGGACCGCGAAAAACAGTGACTGGAACGCCTTGGCTGGATGGCGCAAGTGTGCAGCACTTCTGCTTACCTGAAGAGTCACCTGCCTCAAAGACGAACAACGGATACCGTGCATCTGTGACACTAGTAGCATTCACGAGCGAACAGCTGTCAGAGTCCTAGGATGATACTGTGACAAAAGCTTCTTGGGATGCTCGCTAATAACCAATAGGATTTAAAGGCACGCAGCGTTACTTGGCCCTCTGACTCCGTTTTCACATTCGCTGAGTTATATTAGACAAATCTACATCTGATTTGACCTACGCCTTCTTAGCAGAAAGACGTGCTTGCAAAGTGTCTGAAATCAAGAGACGTAATCATGAAATAATTACCTGTTGTACCCATTACTCCAACTGATATATTTCCAGAGTCAGGCGGGGGTAACCCAATGGTCCCGCCCAGCTGTGGTAAACTAAAGAGACGGCTAATGTGGCCATAATGCTGTGCCGCCGCCTATCCACGCCGAACTCGGCACCGCACAGTAGGGTTTACCATCCCTCAGGAAGGTTACAACACTATACATCTGAAGACGAAGCTCATCAACTGTTACGGATGGCACGTGATAGATAATAGGGCAAAATGAGTTACATGCTGTAAGTCTCGAACGGAACTGTATTCATTTTCAAATGACGGGTTATTTACAGGAACGCAAGTTGGGTATGAAATCAAAACGTGAATAAGAGTGGAAAAGCGAACCTTTTGCCTCAATACGAGACGTACTTGTTGTTAAAACATCCGATAATGAATCGTTGACAATAAACAAGTGCAAATGGTGAGAAGAAAAAGTGTGAGTGGTGAGAGGTCGGAACGTGGTAAATGAGCGATAACTCCTGGTGAAATCTCCAGAATTAGGGTTAGCTATATCGAAAACTATGCAGGAGATATCAATACTAACAGCAAAATTGTTTGAGGCACGTCTGAAAGTGAAATTGAGTCATTAATAAATGTTGAGCATCCAGGTAAAGAAGGACAAGTGATAGGTGTACGAACATCAGAATGAACAACTTTGGCGGAAGCAGAGTTGGATGATTTCTCTGATAAACGTTTGTACCATTGTCCTATCGTTCGCGTTGGTCCAATAGGCAGAGATTTAAGTCTGTACATGGAGCACAAAAACTGGAAGGCAAAAATGTTATCAAGTGAGCTGTGCGTGGCCACATCATCTCTGTCTGAATACACAAATTACAACAATTTAATGCAAATACGTGCATTAATTTTTTCGCAGTCAGAATGAGTAACACTAAAGGTTGGGTGACAAAATGTATATAGCGACAGACAAATCTGAAAAGTTGCTATATTTGTCATCTGAAACACTAAGTTCCCTTTATTCAGTTCATGAGGAAAGCAAGAAGAAATACATTGCGAGATGCGAGCATTTTGTTTATTCTCATCAGTCAGTTACATAAAACATTCATAGAGTAGCGTCAAAACAATAAAATGTAACCAACTGGTGAAAATTAACAATATGCTTGTATCTCACAATGTGTGTCTTTTGCTGTCCTGACGATACTTACCATCGTCTTAAATATTCCTCAAAGCCACCGGTCCGATGTACAGTAAACATTGTCGGCACTCCGTAGCCTTCCTTAAAGTGTGTCATTCCGCGGCACTTGCGGGGGAAGTCACAAGATAGGTTCTTCCGACATATTAAAATCTGTTTTTGTGTGCGTTGAAGTGTTTGCAATCCTACACGAACGTTCCTGGAAACTGACCCCGACGTCCAGTTACTGTGCGTACGAAGGACAAAGCTCAGACACACCGAATGCGTATGGTCAGCGGGGAAATTGGAGATCATATCGACCGGTAGAGACACAAAGAGGAACAGGGACTTAGGGCGTGCGATGCAGAACGGTGCATCCGCTTGAAGAGAACCACTTGGCCGCATAAAGGTTACTTTCCGTTCGCAGTATACTCATCGTTGGTCTTACTTATTACAGCCATAGTATGCACCGTTATCACATACCTGTTTGATATACTAGCGAGCCGGTGTACCACAGATTAAAGCTTTCAATCAGACCGTAACTGGAACATTGTTAAGTACTATACCATTGTATAGAACATCATGCAATTCTTGCAGTATTTTCAAAAAGTCTACGTTGAGGTCTTCCTATTTGTTGCATTTCCCATACACACTAACTACAAACCGCTCAGTTACGATCGGCTGATTCAGGCGACAAAACGCAGGCCGTATTGTGAACATTCCTGCATTCGTTTGTGATCAACCATCAGCATTGAGCTGGATTCATACGGACACCACATGCCGTGGCCGATTGCTTAGAATAGCATTCACAGTGCCCTTAACCAACCCCAAACGAGACTAGCCGCCTAGATAAACGTCACGTATCGGTGAACTCGGCGTCGACAACAAAATTCGGGAATCACTAGGTAACTTCAGTATCCTTTCCCTCAAAATGCGCAAAAGTCGTGTTACCTGCACTTTAGTAGTGTTGCCGGAGATTGCCCAGTCCCGAAGTCGGTCGGCAATGCTAGTGTAGCGTCTTGTACACTATTTTCTACTTCATGTTTTTTTATTGTTATTCATGTCTTTTCATCTTCTTCAACCTTGCATGTACACATGATATTTGAACGAGGTTCATCGATAAACAGAGTGATCAATAATTTAAATATTACACTTCCGAGTTCGCGAGTTCTGCTTGCTGTTCGCGTTCAGGGTCGGTGGCGTACAAATCTTTGGAAGAGTTAGAATTCGGCGGAATCAACCGTTTAGTTCGGCAAATTATTAATTTACCTGTCGTTGGAATCATTTCGGTCGTGAAATCGAGACTATCTGGAAGACACACGACAAGTAGTATCGGTGAGAATCCTCACTAGCACTAGAAGATCAGCTTCCGGATCCTGCACACCAGTTCCTGATAAGTTGTCCGGTATACCTGAAACCAGTCGTTTTGATCATGAAAGTTTAACTTGCCTTCAGAAAGCGGTTGTGATATGTGTTCCGGTACGGACGCCATTGTGGATGGAGAACTTTGGCAAACATCCACATTCTCCAGTGATTTTTGTACGTTACGATTAAGCTGGGTGAATGAACGTTGCACATTTCAATAAATGATGGAACGACTGGGTAACACTTCAGAAATTAATGTCTCTTACTTCAGCGTCATGGTGGTGCTGCTCAGACATAATGACAACTCTGGCAGACCTCACAAGAAACAGGAACGTTTAGCAGAGCGTGAATTTGAACGCAGGGCGCGTGAATTGTCGGAACGGTTAGAGTCTGGATAAACATAAAAACGAGTTTATCTGTACAACGATAACTTCCTCGATCTAGATTAGACATATTTTCATCAATTGACACACTATTGGTATGAAAACATTCTCAGAAGTTCCCTAAATAACCCTAACTCACCTCTAATTGAGTCCTTGATTGGTGTTATCAAGATGGTTAACATCAAAATATCATTTATTATAGTCGCTACAAACAACAAATTCAATTTTTTACATCTTACCAATCACTCCATATGTCATTCACTCCTCCATTCGTCTAACTGAGTCCACACTAAAATAGTGCCCATTCAGAAACAAAACAGACACTACTATCTGTCAAACTATACTTTGTGCAAAACAGCATCAATAAACTTTACTTATTTTGTATCGTTTTCTTTGGGACACTTCTGTGCTAAAAATAAACTTCCTCCTGGCCAGCACAGCCCCGTGGGTAGTTTAGGGGGTAATCTGATACCTCTGGCTTATCTTAGCAATAATTCTGACTAATATGTGAGACCAAAACTGCTCCAAATGTTCGTCTCCTACATGGCACTTACAACGACTGATGGTTGCATATTCCAGTTGGCCACGAACCTGTGACGGGACAATACTGCCTGACCAGAATTCGAGGCCTTAACTAGTACAACGTCTCCTTTTGATTAACCAGACCGTTTTTCTCCGCAAAAGTAAAAGGTATCTTCGTAAAACCTTCAGGGGAAGATAAATAAAACCGATTTTACTTGTTTGAGAAACCGCCTCAGCTCACTTCTCTGAAAGACATACTCAAGCGCATCTGGCTTCTAACTAATCCGAAACAAGATCCAAGAAGCAAACATGCACATGCTGCTCTTGCCTCTGCTATTAAATATCTGCCACTTTTTGGATCCCCTGGCACAGTTACTCGCAATGCAATGGCGTCCTGACAAATCTGACGGAATTGTGGTGTTTCTTCCGACTTCACACTGAACATAACTTAGAGATTTGCAGTGATCTTCGTAGTGCACAATCCAAACCGTTCGAACTGACCGAAAAGTAGAAAAAGTTTTAAATACTTGATTTGGTAACGCATACCTCTTACTCACACTTGTCATCGCGTCAAAGCTTTGCCTCTGTAACTCCTACTTCTTCTCCTTCTACCTGTTTTACCCACTTTTCTGCGTTCACTTACATCTAAACCAGACACTAACCTAAGAATCCACCTTGGTCCATTGATTCCTTAACAGTCAACTTTCAGGTCACTATGGTCATCGATTTTCATCATTTTAACTTTGGCCCGCACTTCTTGAAATTTCTGCATTAATACTAGAATTTTAAGCAGTGAAACCACCATACTATTGCTTCTAGAACGTTATTGATTTGTCACCAGCAAACGCACGTTTTTGTATCCTACTGCTATGTCTGCACACTACTAGTAGTTTTCACCATTCTCGCTGCAGTAACTGAAAGTAAATAAATTCTTTTAAAATTCCTTACACTCTACCACTAGCTTCTTTTGAGTTCATGAATATAATCATGTTAGGCACCCACGGTTAATTTGCAGAAACCCGTGCTGAGTTTTGCAAAAAGAAAGTTAGTAGCGGGCAGGTGCTTTATTACTACGCGGTTAATTGTGGCTTCCGGTTTCTTATGTTGGATGTTCATTCTGATGAATTTGTCGATGGAATTGGAATGTGCGTCGCCCTTTTTGCATTCATAATGAATCAATCTATTTTGGCAAATTCCAGTTACTGCAAAAGTCTCAGTATTGTAACCCCCAAATTTTCATGTCACATTTGCAACCTTCTATCCAACCCGTGTGTGAACAACCCACCGGCAACTAAAACGACCATGCCCTCCATCATGACCACATAGTTTTACGCATTATCTTCGTTATTAACGCACTTCGCAGCAGACAGGATTAATGGGTGTTTCATCAGCTTTTGCACAAGTGCACTCCCACTAGATGTTTCAACTTCCCTGGAACTGGTATTTGGCTGGAAAAAAACACTGCGGAACTAAAAGCAGATCTTGCTACTTTCTTAGGCAATTTTTTACTTTCTATAGTGATAGGCAGCTATGGCCAAATTGCATTTGGGTTAGCTGGTGTTATGCACCGTGTTTACAACGAGGTGACGCGTGTTTTCTGTCATTTTTTTCTAATTTCTTTTATTGTCCGACTTCGAAAGTTCATGTTACGTGTGCATTCTGCTAAGATGGGAATGCCATGTAATCAAGCATAACGTACGGTTTCTGGTAGTTACCAGAAAAAATAGCAGTTTTCCGAAATACTTACCAATTCTGATGCACGCCAATAGTGTCGGAGGATTCCAGCGTGAACTGACTGAGAGATCTCACTTGAGCAGTCAATCTATGGATCATTTAATGGATTCCATACAACAGAGTGAACAGGATCATCATCATCATCATAGACAGCAATACATCAGTGGTTAACACTAATGCTTAACTGCCACACAACCATGAAGAAACAGCAAACCCTATATAGAAAGA
>QNGE01000271.1:131121-146038 GCA_008508345.1 Paragonimus westermani | reverse complement strand
ACCGCAAGGCAGCGGGTGGGTGGCGGTGTACCAGAAGTGGTACGTTTTTCAGGAAGAGATGCCAACCATCTTCCAACCCCCAACCTGGAGGACCAGGAGACTGTAGTTTGTCAGACCTCTACCTGTTGGCCTGCCTGGTATGAGTAACTCTGTCCAGTTTAGCCCAAAAGGTCATAGAGATGCGCAAGCACTTACCGCGTCTGGACATGCTGTTTCTGTCCGTTGGTCGTACCCAGCTGAACTCCAGAATTTACGCAATTGGGTCATCTCTAAAATTGTCACATATGCCGAACTACTTATCAGTAGCACAATTTATTCGATGGTTCCTCTCAGCTCATACAAGATGCATGAAAACCCTGAGCGTTAAACGCGAAATGCAAGGTTACTAACAATTATGTCTTTCCCTTAGACAGAACAGTATTGAAGTACAGAAGTGAGTTTTACTGCAATGAAAACACACGAACGAATAGTTCTGGAGCTTGATAAGATGGCCAGTTCAAATAGGTATCCACTGTCCGAAAGGCATGCGTACGGCAAGTGTGGAACAATCGACCATGTATCGCTGGCGGATCTCTCACTAGCACTAACTGTTTCTCTAGCTAAGCCATCCACTTTCCGTCCTCCTTGACAACAGTTAGGTGTCCTCTAGCTTTATCCGTTATATACGTCACTTGTCATCTGTGTAATGTACGTTACGTATTTTAGGGCTTGTGATGTGAGTCTTCTGAATGACACCCACTGTTCAATACTAGTGAAGATGGGTCATGGAGTGCTATGCGGTAAAATGATACAGACCAGCAGACATGAATTAGCCTGTTCAGAGGTTAATTCACGCCAAGTGCTTTGAGGCTTGCTGACAGCATATGTTCATTCTAATTCTTTTGCGTGTTTGAAAATGGTTGCAGGACAGAAAGTGATTTGAATATTCATTTGCAGAAGGTACTTGAGCTGACCAAAATCATCACTCCCGAGACATTGTAAGCAGTGATTAGGCAGGAGTAATTTAATAAATTTTATTCTTCGAACATTTCACATTTACCCAAGTGTTGCTTGTATTTCAGTCGTTACTTTTCATCGTTATCCAAGCAACTCAATCGTTTTTCTCTGTATGTGCACTTATACTAGGACAGACGGGAAAACACGTTAATTTTTGTACTGATAACACACTTGTAGAACACGGTGACAGTAAGAAGACATTTTGGAGTATTGGAACACTTAATTTTGGAAAAGGTGCAATAGCAGCCCTGTAATATGTATGCCATGATAAGGTAAACGAAAGAAATTTACAAGTGACTTCTACAATAGGAACTTAGGAAACTGTCTTAAAGCAGGTTGCCTCTATCAGAATAAACAGATGTCTACACATTGTCACTGTTTACCCAGAAACATCAGTTTTGCCATTGGATGTAACTTTATATCATTCAGATATTCGCTGAACAAAATCGTTTACAAATGGCAAAAGTTCACGCACAAGACTTAATCAGATTTCTCTTCTGCACATATGTCAACGTGTGCGTCCCAGAGATGGGTTCCTCAGCCTTGAAACTGTCTGGTCTATGCTGGCAACCCTTGAGAAATAAACCCCATTAACGGGTTATTGGACACAAACTATGCGCCTCTTTTTCCTACGATTGTTGCATTGTCCAGACTTATCTTTATGCGATCAGGCGATTATCTTTGAGCTTGTTTCAGACAAACACACACTAGCATTTGACTTTGAGGGGTCAATTCAGAATCAGGTTCTTAATGGACTGGAATCTGTAGGAAATGTTAGGGTCGATTTCAACATAAACTTAATAAGTGGGTCATTGTACAACTTGTTTTTTGTTTCATTATCGCGCAACGATCGCTTTGAAGACCAATCCGGTTCTGGTAGTGATAAAACCGGAATTTGCCCCACGCAGACAAGAAACCTTTCCAAGCTCCTTAGAAGGTGCATGGAACTCCCTTTGTTTTGCTAACCTTCCCAATAACGTGAATATATTGGAATGTGTTCGTGTGTGCTGTGATTAGAGTGGCGGTAAGTCTTCCAAACCGTTAGGTTATGTCTCAACCCGGCATTCCTTATCTTCAGCCGCTCATTGCACCATACTTAAGTACCCCAGCAACGTTTGGCCCAGGTTAACGAGCGTGAAAGTAAAGGCGTAAAACTATTTATTGAACCCATGAACTTTTGTCAGAGGCTACAGTAATTTGAAAACCAAAATATAATATCTAGCTAGGTGAAAGCGCATGTTCTAATGTTTTTAAACTAAAATCAGGTAGCGGTGTAGCAGCCGATCGTATAATAAAACACTCTGCATGTGTAAACCTGTCTCGTTTTCCTTTAGAACTAGTTACTAATCAGACATCAGCATTAACCTAGCAGAAATCAGCATCCAGATGTTCCAAAGTGTTATGTCTGGTGCCCGGACTGAGGTGGACTCTGATGCGTTGACATTAAATCCATCCGATAAATTGTCTTCGAATATCGCTCTCGTTATTTTGCCTGGCAAAAGGGTTTTCTATTAATTTAGTCATGAAATGAGTAGTCAGTCTAAACGGGGAATACAGATGATAAAGAGTAAAATCTTTACAGTCTGCCAATTTGTAACAAACTGGATGATTGCGGTGGTATCACTCCATGTCGTTTTTCGTTGGGAAACCAAGCGCATATCACTCAGTCTAAACAGTGACTTTGTGAAGAACTTTTATGATTATTAAGTTTTTTATTGAACACGTATCGTACCCTTCGGGTCAACAAGCACAACGGAAAGTCCATAAATATGCGTAAGAGCACAATTTCAGAAGGATGTTTAGATACTCTGATAGTGACTAAGCAAAGGGTAAGAACAATAATAACCAGGTGCATTTCCGGTACACAATAAGATGGCTGTCATCTAAACGGTGTTTTTTTGCCTGTTCGTTCAAATTTCTGTAGTGCGTTCGAGAAGACTACAACTGCTTTGAGATGGACGAAATAGGTTCACTGTGAACCTTCGCTGTTTACTAATATATTATACCGACTGCAACAACTGACGCGCTTTCAATAAGAGGAAACAAGTTTTGAATGTGCAGTGAGATGTCTCATATCGATCGCTTTGCTCAAAATTCTTTCATCGTCTAAAACACCTGATGGGTTATTGATATCAAGATCAGTCGGTGCTTGGTGAAGCTGAGTATGAGTGTCAGAGTTTGCATGCGATCTCCACGGTTAAGAATGAACTGACTATACTGGTTAGCACTACAAGGCAATCAGTGGGTAATTCCGATTAAGTTGATTGCATGATAGCCTTTCATGACCAAAGGTTTTGTGGGTAAGATTGTCTTTCCAGAGGCAAAACTTGGAAATGATGTTTTTCGGAGTTAATGATAGCTCCATTTCGTTAATTACTCTTCTTTATAGTAGTGATTGTTTTCAGGCATTGACGTCCTTGTAAACCCACCAAACCCTTGTTACTTCTTGTATCAGTTTCATGACTATCAGCAGTTTAGATATAAAAGAACACTTTACTCAGAGCTTACACCGGTACAACAGACTACTAGCGATGTGGACCTTGCGCAGCATGTTCAATAACAACGTGACGCTCACACTTCTATTCGTACACAGCTGACCACATTTAACACGATTAGCCGCATAAAGTGGTTAGCTTCACCCAACTATGGAAAAATTTTGGACTACTTGAGACAGAGAAGAGGAAGATGTGGAGAAATAAGATATGACCTAGAGATGCACGGAGATTTGCAACGTGAGCTCCGTCGGCCTGTTTTTCAGCGCATCAAACGGTACATTTAGCTTAAGGTTTCACTGCCCCCGCACCTCAACCAGGAAGCCACAGAAACGATTTTCAATGTTTGAGCCTTCATACTTCAAACTAAAATCCCACATTCACCTCAAGGTTGCCGCTTTCAGCCCACTATACCTCTCTCAAACAAGGCAGGAGGGGCGTGTATTGATTCGACCCTCACAAGCTGTGTCTAATCCACCGGGACCTGTAACAAGTGATTGTTATATTTAGCAATCAGTAGATTTGGTTCGCCTTGAAGATAAACAAGTGTTTCATCATAGCTGATACAGTGCTTACACCATATGTTTTGAAGACACCAGTGATCGAAAGTCGAAGCCGTATGAGTATCCTCTGCTCCATTCCACTGACAGGCTCAAAAGAAACCACTCTAAACTGATGTGTGAAGAGTGTGAAATACGAGCCAAACTAGTTCTTTCGATTAAATTTCGGTAGTATGGTATATATCTTTGAGTAATTACGTTCAGATGTGTTTCATTAGTCAAACATGAAAGGCAAATAATCGGTGAGAACATTGGAGTTAGATGAACAATCCCAGAGACTATCACCTTGAAAACATTTCACGCTTAATCCGATTTAAACTCTAAGTATTACAGTGAACGATTTTAAAATCACACGGACTCTTCAAAACAACAATAACTGATACACTTTTGTTTAAACTTCGCAGCATGCTTCCGTTACTGTTGTTTATTTACAGAAAACGTTTACCTCATTTCTTCATCGTTTCTATGATAGACTGTATTCTTTGTAAGCGAGAGTTTGCATCTTGAAAAACCAAAATATTTGTGTGCGTTCTAACTTTCGGCAAGGATGGTACGTTCCGGAGGTTCTTACGTTTTAGTGCTTCGAATTGGGACAGAATTCACTCAATAAAGTTCTCCCCTCCAAGCTAGCCAGAAGGACAAAATCGTTGTTGTTTCTCAGGAGATTTAGTTGGTCCGCATACTGTAATTGACCTCATCGTGCAGTTGATACATCCTTTGATCGTTCAATGTATAATTCTGGTTTCGGATAACTTATGTTGTGATTAAAATTAATTGCAGCATTCTGACTTGACAACGGGTTAAAAACTTTTTGATGGCACCGAATTTTTGGATGTATTCTTATTTTGTTCCGTCTTTTAGATCTAAACCATCCAGACAGATGTGCCTTTTTGCTTTAAATAGTACAGGAATATGTTAGAAACAATTCCGATTTCCATCGTTATGCAATGACATAAAATTGAACGTTAAAACATCAGAGTTCACGTGGATATTGTTCGCTTTTGGTCACATGTTTCGTTATCAGGTTAGCTGCTCGATCTATGTGAAAGAACTCTGATTGAGACAATTAAGTCCAAGATCAACATGAAAGGTTTTTCATAAGTATTGTTTTATTTCTTTAAGTTTGTTTATTGTTAAGAATTCTATTAGTTATTTGATTCAATTCTCAATTTCTCTCTTTCTCTGCAGGGGCGCTGTTGTATTACTTCTCCTACAAACGTGCCATGTACAGACTCGGTGATAACCGTTACTATGTGGAAAGCGATTGGGTGCGGGAACAGCTAGCAAAACACCACTAAATGCACAACTCGATCGGAAAGTGGATCATAATCTCCTCCATTTTGTGCTTTAGGAAAATATACTGTTTTCCAATCAGTGTCCACCAAAGGATGTTCGGAAATTTTGAATTTGTCAGTTCTTCCTTCCCGTCAGTTCGGGTTAGTATCCTGTGGACTGTGTTACGACAACCGCCGTTTACTGTTCACATGTATAGAGCCAGCCTCTACAACTCACAGGGGACACAAGACAAAAAGGTCTAGCAGATGGAGATTTTGTATGCTAGACATGTTAGTATATATACACAGCAAAAAAGCGCAGAAACTCAATCGATTAGCAACCGGAGATAGCAAAATGAGCTATTTGTGTGTAAATTTCGGTTTATGCCACAACTTGGTTGACCATATGACACTTCAGCCTCACGTCAGACCAATTTCCAACCGCGGTTATCAACAGTTGAACCTCACCAAAACGAAGGACTGAAACTTTCTATGTCCGCGATTACATTGTGTGTGTGTTGTCACCAGATGTAGCCAGGTTTCTGTAGAATGCTCTCTATTTTTGTCCTCAATCTGACAAGCAACATTAGTCGGACATAAAGAGATTTGGCACTAAGATTATACGTCCGATTTCTTTATGTCAACTAACACAAAAGAAGATGAATGTCCGGTGACCAACAATACTAACCCCAGTTCATTCTAATGATGAGATCCACGATAGATCTGCGGTAAATTACACATGCCCTATGCTTGTAAACGAAAAGGTGACTCTAGTACCCTGCCCGTAACAATCACGCATATGTATATGTCACGGTCACGGTAGCCACTGCTTCACTGAGACCAAATTAGGCGCGGCCGAGTTGCCACACCTGAAAGCTCAATTAAACTGGCGCATGAGTAGTTCTCACTGAATGCCATTAAGAGTTAGGATACGATAACTCGTTCATGTCTAGTATCCTTTCAGTAACGTGCCAGTCAACACGGTTGCCTCCTGTAAACATGGACCGGTACTCAAACTTCTGTCCTGGTAACGTAGTGATTTGCTATCTACCTAACCTGATGATTGGCACCTCTACATGCCAAAAACTTTTCTCCTTTCCCAGTGATGCCGAACAAGTGTAGTGAGGACAGACGATCGCATTATACTACTTACACCACCACCATTCGGTAGCGAAGCCACAGCATGGATCGAAATGGCCGCGGAAAAAATACGGGAGAGATACATGAAGGATCATTAGAGAGCGGCATCACATAAAATGGCTTTTGCTACGTGAGAGAACTGATACTTGGTGTCCAAAACGACCGGAACATTCTCAGATCTGTGTTGTGTACAAATGAGTGTTTTTGTTTGTAGTCCGGTTGAGACGCATAACTCGTGTATTGGTTTCCCCAGATAAACAACCTCTGTACCATCCGACATCTCGGTTAAAAACACAAGAAGGAGGATTGTTGAAGATTCGTATCTTTTATTGCGACATATTAACATTTCGTTCACTCTCATCAGTCGCAAAGGTAAAACATGCCATATATATACCTCATACAGGTAATAACACAAGTACCAGACACTCATACAAGCACACCAAACAATATACAGTCAGGGCCATGACAACCCGATAGACTGCCCCAACCATTTCTATGCACATAACTTCGACCGATAAGTTCGAATAAGCATCACTTCGCGGAATGTTAGTAGGTTTGGGTTTCGATTATGCGGTAGTACCTTGAATGAGCTTACTAGCTCAACTTTGTGACATGTTCTCATGATGCGCTTAACAACCGTTGACATTGGATTTGGACCAGTCAGTTCACCAAGTTCAAGTTAGTACGTCATCAGTTGTTTCAATCATTTTGGGATGTGTTCGGTGACTCACTACGATAGTTGCCAATCTGTTCTGCCTATGTAAAGGTCACTGCAACTGCAAGTGAACTGGTGTACAACATAAGAGATGGATAAGTTTGGCAAGCTACTTTGGCGGTAATGGAGAAAGGGCACTCTAGAGACCTGAAATAAGCTTAACTGCGCAACCGTATACGTCCGGGCTACTACAGAATTGAGTTTTTGCGTTATGTTGTCGGCTAAATGGTGACCTATGGATGGCAAGAATAAGAAAAAACCCTTCTTCTGAACCGTAAATATGGGTTCAGTGCTCTTCGTCACCGTGTTTTTTGCTTCGATGAATTTATCGGAGTATCCATTTGCTAGTAGAGCTTATCTCGCGTCTTCTGTTCTGTCTGCAGTTTGTCAAGGGTACAAGTCAGCTTGGATCCATGAAACCAGGCTTTAACCAAGCCGCGTTTATATGCAAGAGGGGGAGAACGGGAAAACTGGAGACGTTGACAACTCCACGTTGTTTTATGGTTAACTGAGGGCTTCAACGTGGCATCCACATTTCTAGCAATAAATACATCCAAAAAACTAAACTGTTGTTCGATTCAACTTCGTAGGATAAAAATGGGTTGAGATGAATGTTATTAGGGAGGTTGGAAAACACATCAAATTCAGTAAAAGCCAAAATATCGTCAATTTTTGTATAATAACTTGTTGGTTGTATAATCCGGGACTTGCCATCCAGTCGTTCTCAAGATGATTACGGTTACTGTTTGGCCTAACAGACTACCAATAACAACACCGTCAATCTGTTTGTAAACAAGTACTTCAAGGCCAGAGCGAATGTTTTTTCTGTACACAATAAAGCGAGGTCTTTGTGATATTCAGTTCTCATTACAGATAAAGTCACATACAAGTTCAACTGTCACACGATAGGGAACGTTTGTGAAAAGGGAATCAACATCTTTGGAACATATTACTGGAGTACTCATTGAAATGTTTTGAAATTTCAACTAATTCAAAGGAGTCCTTCAAGCAATGTGAGGATAAAAGTTTTCGGACGGGATCCAAAATGTTCACTAGCCAACGAGCAGCTTTATGGTAGGCAGAAGTGTTCATGCACAAGATCGAGTGTAGAGATGCTTCATTCTTGTGTATTTTTGGAGCATCTTTCATTCGGGGTGTTTCCGTGCCAATTCGTTTCAACCGTTTGTACTAGGGTTCAGATATGTGAATGTATTAAGAGTATCTGAATTTGTCTTGTAGCTTGCATTATTAACAGTTTATTTTCTGCTCTCTGGTTCATCTTTTGCTGGTCTCCCAAAATAGTATTCGTTTTCGCTATATACTCGTCCTTAGCCATGACGACAACATCAGAGCCTTTTTCCGGTATAAGGATCGATTGTGTTCCTGCTTCGAACAGCACTTTCGGTAAACAGGTGTTAACAAAGCTGGCTGGAAATATCCATCAGTTTTGCATAAAACTAGACTGTCTTTCCAGGATATGTGGGCGACAGTTCTTTCAGTTGATCATACGTGCATGCAAATTGAATTTCTGTGTTTAATTCACCAACATTCTTTGGCGCTGCTGTAAACTTCAGTCAAAGAGAGAGGATCTCCAGTTGCGTTTGTGTGAAGTAAGTGGACGGAAGGTTGCACACGTTTGAAACTATCACCAAGATACACACTCATATCGACTGACCTTGGGAACGAGCACGGAAGTATGACAAGTTCTACACTTGGTTTTTCAATTCGAGGGTGTTCTTATTTGCACAAAATTAGCTAGAACAGCCTATCTAGTTACCATGATCGTGATCATGTAACACTTGGTGTACTTATAGGCTTTTCTAGTTCCTGTTTGTCTTTATCTGTCAAATATACCTAACTCGAATGTTTTACGTTTGCGACTGATGAGAGTAAACGAAATGTTGGCATACCGCAATATGTCTTTTTCTGCTCTAATATAGTGGTTAAAATTCAAGATTCTTATTCTACCTACAAATGATCCTCTGACCTGAGTACCACCTCACTCATATTTTTTCGTTACATCATTGAGGTGACTTCTTAGTACCCTACTAGTCGCAGCATACATCATTCGAGCTATTCACCTTGAATCGCTTTCCGTCGGAAAATAACACTGTTTCAGCTTTGGGGTTCGTAGAAAATTTATCTAGAAAACAGCCTCGTAATGTGTAGACGACGGTCGTCTGGATGATACGTGTAAGTTTTTCAAAAGACCTGCTAGGCTTTTAAATGGACGAATCTTCCGTTTACAATTCTATTGACATTGTAACTATTCTCTAATGACATGACTGCAAAATGTCTCGTTACAAGTTATCTGAAGAAATTTTGTGGTCTGCTTCAAGTTTATTTGTGCATTTTGGCCATTTAATCTTTCTGCTCGATTTATCTGATAATTCAGTGATATCCACGATTGGGCACAGAAGATAACTTTTGTCTCAGTCCACGGTTGTTTGAAATCCCTTATATGAAGCTAAGTGTTTTTCCGAGGAATATCAAAGAGTAAATCTACCACTCATCTGTTTGGTGATATAACGCACCGCTAATACAGCATATGCCACGCCCCGGTGCTCGAATGACGCAGCTAAGCCTTCGTATCATTTCGCACTGACGTCAAGTTTACAAATAAAACAAATTAACAAGCGGTCAACGCTAATGCCACTACACCGAAGAGTTAAGCAGAAGACAGGAGTTCCTCCAATTATTTTGTCCCTGATTCAAATTAGGAGCTTGAAACTTTCTAGCACAATGTGAAGCCATCTGTTTCCGCTTGACCTGAATATTATTTTCACGCTAATCATCGTAATGTTGTCGCCCTATGCTACATGTCGTGTGCTTCTAGATATACGCAAAAAATGGGAGGAAGTTGTTTGCATCTATATTTTACCTCGTTTTCGTGTTCAGCAATTGTGCAATTGCTATCAAAAAAATTTGTTCACCTTTAAGTTACTGTTGTCTGACTGTGATCCTTATTTTATCCCATAAATTGACGCCTATACACGAAGGAGTGGAACATTAACGACAAAAAGTCGTGGCAGAATGTTGGTTACAAAAAAACCGTACGCTGGATTTGACAGTTGAAGGTCAATTTGAGCAGCCTCAGTACGTCATAACTTCCCTTCACTTAACAAAATGAGCTGGTTAGATTCAGCAATTACAATCAGGTCGTTTACTCGTGACTCGTTTACAGAGTGGGTGTGCATAATTCCAAAATGGATAAAATCTATTGCAACGTACACTACTAATTGGTTTGTCAGTAGCATGAACTAGTACTTACGAATTGCCAACCCAAACTTGTTTTGTGGATGATAACGGAAAAACCCAGTTGAGATGTCTGAAAACACCTATCGATCTAATTCATGAATATTACTCACTTCTGAACTAATGAAAGACAAAAATTGACAGTTAGTAGTTTGTGAGACTCCGGAACTGACGGTCGACAAGTGGTCAGAAGTTGTTACGTTTGGGCATTTATTTGTAATGTAAACGATGATGCAGAACTGACGTTGTAACCTGTGGTTGTTCAGTGTCTTGTGGTGAATAAAGTGTTGTTTCGCTTTATCCAAATGTTGCACACTACCGGCTAGATCAATGCCTTATGCAGTTATTTTGGTATGTATATACCTAAGCCACGGTTTTAAGCTCAGTTTCTTTCCCGGTGATTTCATTATTTCCACAACTGCAGAAAAATTGACGAATACAACGACTAATAGATAACGCAACACTTCACCTTCTGACATATGATAGGTATAACTCGACTGGCTTCGAGAGCGAAACTAGTTTTGTTGCATCATGGGCATCTTAAATGTCGTCTTTGAAAAGGAACTTGCTGTAGACCGCTTTTTATACGCTCATAAAATTGAACTATCCGGAAGAGCAATGTAGCCCATACTCAGGTTAGAAGAATCCAGGAAACAGTTAGGATAATTTCCGTCATGAAACATACAATAATTATGTCGCAGTCAACCTATCATCAGATCATAGTGTTGTAACTCCATAAAACAGTCCACGAATTAGTGACCTCGTATAAGCAAAGGAAGTGAAACTCGTAATCCATATATGGCTTTGCTCATGTCAGCTGGTGGTGTGGTGAACCTTCAGAGGCACATGTAAAAAGGCTTTCTTCACTGAAAAAGTCAGCGACAAACACGCTTTTGAAAAGTCACCATCAGGTCAGTGATAGGTTCAAATATTGCACAGTAATTCTACGCAGAGTCCAGTTATGTTAATTGTAATTTTCCCCTTCCTAATTAACATACGGTCTGGTTTTCGGTACCAGAGTACTCGTACTAACGTGAGCAACATAAACACCTTAACAGTGAGTTACCTCAGAGGGAAAAAACACTGCATAGTCATGACAATATCATGCTCACAGAACCTGCTAAAGAGGCTTGTATGGCACTTTTAGACAAAGTGCAATACTTAGACATAAATCGCAGACCCTGTCTAACAGAATTAGATATGATTGCATCAGGGACAGACGAAATAGAAGTCTATATGTGAGGGCGGGGAAATCAACACTTTCTTTGAAATCACGCATGACTCATGCTTTACTGTCTATTTCCTGGTAAGTATTCATCCGGAGGACAAGTGATATGTCCCACTCAATTAACACCGGTAGTCCTACTCAGAATGTGTCACACAATAGCATATTTTGAGGGTGCGACGAACCAATTGTTTGAGTAGGATAAAAGGTCATCATCTGCCTTGGTTGATAAATGGAATAGAAGCATCTGCGATGAGCAGACTGAACCACACAATGCAGAGTGACTAAGACGTTCACAACAGTTCACAAAGTTCTCGTCGACTAACTGGGGTCAGTTCACCAGTGATGCCTTGTAGCGATTGAAGTGACTGCAGTTCAGTTACGCATTTCATGTATATGTGTGCAAAAGGTTTTTTCGTGCCTCTGACTCCATACAGCCAACGAACGATTTATACGTGCTGTAAGCCCTCTAAGGTCCATCCGATTAAAAATCACAACTTACATTTTAAGGCTATGTAGAGAAGTAACATGGAATGCCTTAGCAAGTAGACAGGTATTGGCCTAATGAGATCCAAAAAACACGTTCATTGTGTTTCTATTACTTAATTGGCTAGTATAACAGAACAAGTGGTATAAAAGGTACGAAAGAGAACATCACAAGATCAGGAAAAATGTGATCCCTCTTGGGGAGTGGTGTCTCTTAAAGGGAAGTCGATCCGGACTAGCAATTGATGGTACGTAACAAATTATTGCGAATATATGTTAGGTAATGTCTTTATATGACCGTTTGAATAATTCACAGTTGGTACTAAATTTTATGAAATATTTCAGAGTGGTTCATGCTGTTGAGGATGAAGAGTAATCAAAACTTCTCTGTCTATAGCACCATCTCTAACAGTATAAAAGGCTGGCTCGTGGGAGCGTCTTCTACTAATGTTTCTTCGTCCTCAAAACCCGTGTATTTTTTCCAAAAGCACGTACCACGGGCCTCAATGTGAATACAAAACTAGTTCGAGGCACATTATCCTAATCACTGGCTGCACACAACTTAGTAGTACGGGGGTTTAACTGGTAAAAATTTATCAACGACCTTGGAAGTTGATTGGAGTAGAATTTTTAGTTGCTTACCTAGTACAATGAGGACAGTAAATTCGGCTTAACTGAGAAGTTCCGATCACGGAGTTATGGTTTGGAAAGAACGAAGTAACTCTGCTCATTCTCAGGTTGCCCCTCATTCACATTTGATCGCAGCCTTTGCATTCACACAGACTTTCCAGCCAGCCTCTTCCGAAAAGAAGCACAAGACTCGAGTTTCGCTCTGACTAGAGCTCGTCAGCAGTGCATATCCTTGCCACGGCCAGGAGTTGAACTCGGGCCATTCCAATCATGAGGCAACCGCGTTGACCACTGCGCCATTGACCGCCATTAACGAGCTGTAATGAGAGCGAAACTCGAGTCTAGTGCTTCTTGTAGAAAGAGGCCGGCTGGAAAGTCTATCTGAATGCGAAGGCTGCGATCAAATATGAATGATGGTCAACTTGAAAACAAACCAAATCCCCGACTACTCATCAGTAACCTAAAATATCGCCTTGGAGGTTTAATGAGATCGGAGATTTCGAACTGCCTTGAAAGTCCTAATCGCGGGGTTATCGATTGGAGTTAACAAGACAGTTACTGTGTTTCCTCTCGGGACGATCGGGCAACCTGATCATTGCTCACACGCGAGAGTGGTTGAGCGTTCAGATTTGATAATTCGGTCGTGCCTAATGTGAGTTCAATGGCGCAGTGGTTAACACGGTTGCCTCATGATTGGAATGGCCGGAGTTCAAATCCCGGTCGTGGCAAGGATATGCACTACTGACGAGCTCTAATGAAAGCGAAACTCTAGTCTAGTGCTCCTTTTCGAAAGAGGCTGGCTGGAAAGTCCATCTGAATTCGAAGGCTGCGATCAAATGTGAGTGATGGTCAACTTGAAAATAAACCAAATCCCTGACTATCCATCAGTAATTTGCTCATTCTGCCCGTCTTCCTTTCGAGATAATTGGATAAACCGAACACCCTATTTGCACAGTATTGTGCCTGAACGTTTGAACACGACTGTTCGACCATAGTTGTTGTGAAGTTCGTGGTGTTGTGGGTAGCACGCTGGTCTCACAATCACAAAAACCGGAGTGTTATTTACCGACCGTACAGGGATATGCACAAAACAGAAATGAACTAATTGACACAGCTCAACTCCACACACAGTAGTAACATCTGAACTAAGCAAATCAGTTATTTATCTCTCAAGTGCATCTGCACAGCTTAGTGTCAACAGTGTAATAAGACAACAGTAATGATAAATAGATTTAGCATCATTCACCACAATAACTTTTCCAGATTAAAATGTTTCGATCTCACTTGCGAGTACCTCGATGTCAGTTGAAGATGACCCAAGTAGCTGCGTACAGACAAACTAACTTTGTTTGCTCTTTGTACCTGGTGAAACCGCGTCCTATCGGTCTGTAACAACCAACCAATCTATGTCATTTTTATCCTATTTGTGTGCGCATGAGCCGTGCGACCCTGTTCTCTATTGAAACTTAGCCACCTATCCTGAGATATCCTAAATCGATATTGGGACACACGAAAGTCATATCGAGTCATCTTAAACTGGAAAAGATATGGTGTTGAAGTATTGTGAGACTTTTCTTTGTAATGAGAATACGGTCTGAACGGACGTGATTCCACCCGTGCTTGTTGGCCTATGAACTTTTAAATCCCTCCATTATTGTCTGATCCCCTGTATACTCAGTACATGGAATTCCGCCGACAAAGTTACATACTGACGTATATTGAAATTTAGTTGAATGTACTGACACTAGACTCGAGTTTCGTTTTTACTAAAGTACGTCTGGTACTTTTTTTCGAACGGGGCTGGCTGAAAACTTCAGATAAATGCTAAAGCTCCAGTCACATGTGGGTGATGTTCAACTTAAAATTGTCCAAACCCTGGACTACTCATCATTTAATTTTTTGGTGTGGATGGAAATGTTGGGCTGTTCACTACGGACAAACACGGCCGTTTCACAGCATCACATATTTGTAGCGAGAAGGCGTCCAACAAAGCACAATCTTTATTGTCCAAATCGCTAGTCACATGCAACGCGTGCTCTCTCGTTTATGAGTCGCAATTCCAACCCGCAGCACCCCTCGGTTTCCGTTCACACGTCGTGTGCACTTCTAACCGGTTTACGTGCGTGACCGGTGCCTTCTATCGG
>QNGE01000271.1:42828-128460 GCA_008508345.1 Paragonimus westermani | reverse complement strand
CCTCGTCTGTTTGTCCGATTCCGTTGCGCGATGGCTCGTCCGGCTGCTCGTGCTGTCCGCCATCCACCCAGTGTTGGCCTTGACCGTATTCCAACATCGTGTCGAGATGTTCCTCTGAATGTTGGAAAAACCACGCCTCCGATCTGGCCGTCTGTCGTATTTCGCCTGCCCTGCCTCGCCCGTTGGTCCGATCTAGTCGAGCGATGACTCATCCGGTCGCGCACGTTGGCCTTGATCCGATCGCGGCAGGTTTTCGAACGTACCTCCCCACGTTGAGGTATTCGGCCGAGCGTTCGAAAACTCGCACCCCCGACCTGGCAATCCACCACATATTGACCATGAAGAGATAGAATAGATGTGTGATACACCAGTTAACTACGTTCAGGCAAACATGAGACTATCGGACCACAGTGCAACTATATATCGGTAATCACAAACGCCAAAATCAGACCAACTTAATTATCTTTGTCATATTGCGTCACGCAAGCTCAGTGCTGGATAGTCTTGTGAGTGCCTGCGTACTGTGAATACCTTCACGTCACATGCTTTCAATTTACGAAGTGGACAATTTTAACTTGGTGTCATCACTTCACTAATGGTGGTTACTAAGTCACCATAGGAAACACCTGCCTAGTCAACTAAGATCAGTAGGGTCATCCGATCTCACCTTTCGATGGTTGACAGATTAACAGACAAGCACTTAACACAACCAGAGCGCATTCATTTACCATCCAAGTGATTTTTGTTCGTGCCCCCGCTGTGGATAGAGTAAACAAACTCACTTAGTGATGTGTGTGTGCGGAATAGTTGCCGCAAATTAGTCATGTGTCTTCGTGTTCAGAGCTCGGATGATCGTCGTGTCCGTTTTATATTGGAGGATATGTTGTTGTGGTGGTTATGTGGAGGTGAACGACTCACGACATCGCGCCATCAGCGTATGAAGTAATGAAATTTTCTAACAGAAAAAGGGGACGATTGGGGACAGAACACTCGTTAAAGAGCGCCAAATTTGTTGGCAAGTTCGTCAACTTGGGAGAATGGGCCGGCAGTACACTTGCAATCGGATAGTGAAGAGGGCTAGGCCCATGGTTGTGCTTTCTGGATGACTGGAGGGCCTCAGGTGTGATGATATCAAACAGCGAATGTGTTTCCGACAAAATTCCACCACGATCCTATGTTTATAAAACCGCGGAGTGCAAAAAAGTAACTACGATTAAACATTGATGTGTGTTCGTATTACCACATTACTGCGTTCATGTTCCGGAAAGACGTTATGACACTAGCAAGTTGTGTGTCAACCAGGTGAGTGAATCACTGACCAAAGTAGCCGAAGAGGTGTTTTCTACACCTGGAAATAATGCAGAAAACTAACGTCATATTTAGGTGCAGTCGCACACAACATTTCCATTAGTTATCCCCTCACTGTATTCACACGGACTTATACGTCAAGCTGTCCCAGAAAGCGACTTCAGTATTTTCCCAAGGGACTTCCTTAAGAAGTATTAATCCATCAGGGCGACCACTTTCACGTAGTCTTGTGGAGTTTCCATAGAAAGTGGGAACCTTAGAGAGAATACTTACCGGATGCAACCACGGATCCGAAGTTGAATCGATTACCACCAAGGGAGGTCAAGTCATTCAGCTCCACAACACCGCCTCTCGAGATTTGAGGTCCACTTTACGCGTGGCAGTTGATTTGATCAAGTGGCAGACATTCTATGATGTACAGCACCCTTGGTATCACTAACGCTTCGGTTTTGTTGCAACCTCAATGTCGCCCACATTTGGTTACTGCCTTTGGTTTCGGATTCGCCGTTCGGCTAAAACCCTTCAAAAGGAAATCCTAGACCTGAGTTTCGCACTTCTCTTGTGCATATCTCTGTACGGTCGGTAAATAACACTCCGGTTTTTGTGATTGTGAGACCAGCGTGCTATCCACAACACCACAAACTTCACAACAACTATGGTCGAACAGTCGTGTTCAAACATTCAGGCACAATATTGTGCAAATAGGGTGTTCAGTTTATCCAATTATCTCGAAAGGAAAACGGGCAGAATGAGCAGAGTTGCTTCGTTCTTTCCAAACCACTTTCTATTGAATAGGTTACCCGGCAGACTGTGTTCGGGAGCATGGTGTCTGTTTTGCAGTTGCTGATCGCATCAACGCTTTGATGATAGGCGAACCGCACGGCATCAACCCCCGAATGCTGTCGATGCGCCTGCGACTCGGTCGAGGTAAGTGTGCTACATTTGTTAGTGTTTATGGTCCAACTATGTGTCACACTGATGATAAAAAGGACCAGTTCTATGACCAGCTGTCTGCCACAATCCAGTCGCCGCCGGTGAGTGACCGACTTCTTGTTCTCGGCGACCTGAACGTTCGAGTTGGGCGCTACTCGGTAACTTGGCCGGGGGTCCTCGGACTCTCCGGCATTGGTTCAGTCAACGAGAACAGTGATCGTCAGCTGCACCTGTGTGCTACTCACGAGCTGGCTATCACGAACACCCGATTCCAGCTGGCTGCGAGCGACATCACGACGTGGACTCATCCACGAAGCGGCCACCATCATTTGCTTGACTGCGTGATTGTGCGACAGCTCGACATTCTTGAGGTGCGCATCAAGCGGGTGATGCGCGGCGTTGGATGTAGCACAGATCATAGGCTATGCAGGACCAAATTGTTTATTCATGTATGCAAGCCTGTTTATTGTGGATCTTCGAGACAACGACAAAATGTGGATATCAGATGGCTGGAGAAGTGGAAGACGAAGATAGCCTTTAAAAATGCAGTAGTCGTTCGTCTGCAAAACGCTCCTGTATCCACTGTCACCGAGAGTATTTGGCAAAAACTCAAAAAGCAGATTACGGCATCAACCACCGAGACGATCGGTGTGGAGTGCAAGAAACGCCCGGACTGGTTTGATGAAAACAACGTGGCTATCTCCGAGTTGGTACGAGAGAAGAATGGCGCGTTCGCCACATCCACGATAGAGCCAGGAAGGCTAGGTTTCCGAATATCCGCCGTCAACTGGCCGAGCGTGTTTGCGGACCTAAGGACAATTGGTGGAGGAAACAGGGCGAACGCATGCAGGGTTTCGCAGATCGTCGGCAAACACTAAGGGCTTTACGATTCGCTTAAAGCGATCTTCGGTCCATGTATCCAGTCCACTAAAGCACTGGTGGACATGGACACCGGCTATTCTTGCACCCAGCCAGAGGATATCATGGAAGTATGGCGCAAACACTATGGTAGCACACTAAACAGCCCTGCTACAATTGACTGGGTGACTGTGAACAGCCTGCCTCAACAGGAAATTAAATATACACTTACTCTCGCTCCGGATTTGCCAGGGTTGCAGAAAGTAATTGATCAACTGCGCAATGGAAAGGCTGCAGGCGAGGATGGCTTGCCAAGTGAGATCCTGAAAAATGTCGTACCGGCGTTGGAACGCGCTTTGCTCCAGCTGGTTCGCTCCACCTGGGAGCACGAGGCGATGTGGGAAGATTTTAAGAATGTCGGAGTAAGTTCGTCAGTATGATTAGATTGTTGCATGTGAGCATGAGGGCGAAGGTACAATCGTGTGGATCGACCTATGATGGTCTTGACATTGTCGCTGGCATGAAGTAGGGTTGCGTGCTAGCCCCAGCCCCATTTAGTTTATATTTGACTGCCATGGTAACCGTTGTTTTTCAGGATCCTTGGGAGGATCATGTTGATGTCTAGTGTCGGACGGATTGACGGCTGTTGAATATCCGAAGTTTCGGCGTCCCAACCCGGCTACAGACCTCACCGATGCGCATGCTCCTGTTCGTAGATGACAGCACATTGCTGGCACATAGTGTAGAAGAACTGCAGCGTCTGGCTACAGCCTTCGCGTCGGCAACATCAAAATTTGGATTGGACATCAACACAGGTAAGACGTTTTCGTTCTATCAGCCTTCTCCTGGTGGAGGTGCTGCTTCTGTACCTCCACCCCAAATCCGCATCGATGGAAACACTGTGAATAGCTGCGGGGATTTTTGCTACTTGGGTAGCAACTTGTCGACAGATTTGTCCCTGGACCGCAAGCTGAGAGCGCGTGTGGCGAATGTTAGTGCTGCTTTCGGACGTCTTGAAAGGCTTGTCTGGAAGAATCATAGCCTGAATACGGCCACCAAGCTGTGTGTTTACCGCTCAATGGTGCTGTCTATATTGCTGTATGATAGTGAGAGATGAACATTGTATCAGCGGAACGTGCGCTATCTGAGCCGCTTCCATTTGCAGTGTCCTAGGAGCGTCTTGGGTATTCGGTGGTCGGACATGATTCCGAACACTGAGGTACTGCGGCGACCGGACATGGACGGAATGGAAGTTATGCTGATGCCGAATCAGCTCGGTTGGCTCAGTCACGTCCGTCGGATGGGCGGTGACCGTATTCCGAAGCAGTTACTATACGGACAAGTGAAGTCAGGTAAGCGAACTCCCGGTGACCAGAAGCGGAGTTACCAGGATGTTGTGTAGGTAAGTCTTTCACGTCGTAACATTGATTTTAGATGTTGGAAAGACGTAGCGTTGAACCGGACGGCCTGGAGGAATACGGTCAAGGCGGGGGTCCGAAAGTTTAACGACCGGTTATCGCGCGGACGCGAGCGGAAGTGTGCGGTACGCAAGGGACCCATCGATGCCATAGGTCGCACTGAAGTTACTATGACGTTGCGATGTGTACGGCTGTGAATGCGCTGGCCGCTTGGGATTAGTCGGCCACCAACGTACTCATAGTACACCGTCGGCGAAGAGGGGACGAGTACGTTAGGCTCAGGTAGATCATATCAGTATATCCATTCAACTTCTGTTAATGACTGCATCGGCCAACAGCCTGCTCGTTGACAACTAATCCGCTCCTGTTTTCAGAAACTTGAGTGTCTGTGGTCTTCTATCCATTCTTTTCTTCGGCTTTGTTGGTGTACTGTATGATGAATGGTCTGTGTGGCTTTTCGTAGTTCAATGAGAATTTCGTTTCACATCCTTATGTTCTCAGGGATGTACTAACCTGCATTCCTATAATTTATGCTTCTTGTATTACACTTCGAAAATCTCTCTCTTTGGTTTAGATCTCGTCATTGAATCCTCTCTCTGTTTAGTTTCCGAAAGATAAGAGTTTCCCTTCGTTAGTAGCCAATCAACTGACTGACCAGCATTGGCCAGCTGGACAGAAAGGCCCCTTCGGCACACCTCTCGGTCTTACTCCTTCGGGTTTACACTGAATATGTGATGTGTTGGAGGCACTGCAATTGGTGCAGCGCAAGCCAACTGCAGTGATGGATAAGCGCAGGCTAATCAGAATCGGGTGCAGCCAACCGTGCATTCGAAAATGTTTCGTAAAAACTGAATTTTGACTCATTCCGTCCACGTCCGGACCGAACAGATTACGTAATCATGACTACTATCGTAACAGCCGTCAATAATTTATACAATCGACCTGATCCTTCTGAAACTGATAATGAGCCGTTCGTCCTCTGCCGTACCTTTTCTCACATAAGTGTCTTCTATCGGAAAGTAAATGAGATACCAGTCAAATTATGACTTCCCGGTGAAGAGGTTGTAGCCATTCCGAGTGCCTCCGATTGAAAAATATCATTTGCAATGCATTTCTTCTGCTGGACAAGAATAACATGATCAAACTGTATTAGACCGCACAAATGGTTAGGGCCGCAAAGATACACTTAAAACCGCATTAAAATCAGAATAGATTATGAGGAAATACTCACGATTAATCATGACGATGATAATGCGAAAAAAATGTGGCGTCTATCCAAAGTGTTCGGGCAGGTCGACAAACGTGTAATGTTAGTAACCATTGAAAAATCAGATCATAGATATACATCTTCGACGTAAACAGGTTTCTCAGTGGCTATCATGCAATCGAATTTCTGGTGTAATCACTTGTTCTATGTCGATAATGTCCATCAGAATAGTGTGATGTCTGAATAAACTGAACTTCATTACTTGAGTTCATCATGCTCATATTCTTGCAGCAGTGAAATTTAACTCTATAACCCATCTTCGAAAGCCGAAGTCAAAGGTGAATTTTCTAACTGGCACTGTGCTATTAACGCTGTATTACAGGATTATATGCAGAACCTTTGTCTTTCAGTTTATTCGTGCCCGAACTCGCCAATTCCTCATTAATGGTAGAAGCCAACGATACAAAGATGTCGTATATATCGAATAACATAACGGAGATAGAGAAGCTACATAATGATCCTAACTTTTTACGTTGTTAGTTCGTGGACAACCGTCTCTTGTTCAACATGGCTTGTGCGGTTCCGTCATTATAGTTACACTCAGCTGAAGACGAAAAAAATGAGTAACATGATATATGAAAGATCATCCCCAAACAACTTCAATCTGTCTCTCAACTTCCAGCCACTGGCCAAGAAAGCTAATTCAGCGATTGGGTTACCCAGCAGACTGTTTGGAGTAGGCAACTAAAGTTGTATTGTTATTGTGGTCGACTCGCTGATGCACTGTTATCATACGGTGTGTTTATAAACGTAACGTCTTACCTCGCTAAGAATGCTGTCCTTGTTCAGAAGTTATAACAAAGAAATACAGGAGAGATTACGACAATCCGCTAACCACTCGATACACACAGGCTGCGTAGATTGGAACAGTCATGAAAGTACTATCCTAGCATGTAGGATCCTCCAGTAGTGCAATAACTTATTAACAGCTATGTTTACACGGCCAAAGCAACTATTTTAGCAAAAACTCACCAAGATAAGCTGTTTGACTTATAGGGAATAACCTTTTGCTACCCAGCTGCATCTAACCTGGAAACATTCACCGCAGTTCGTTATAGAAACTTTAAAACTAATTGAATTGAGGTGCAAAACTGACACATTTAAAACAACACATTCAACAGAATGATAAAGGTAACACAAAGATACACTTGACCTCTCACTTGCTGTTAAGCGGTCGCTGTATACTGACTTACACTTGTGTTATGCTTCAACCCGCCGGTCTCCAACATAAGGCCTCCCAGTCAAGGAAGACCATCTTTTCGTAAAGACCACTTTCGTAAACCTCTCAAATGTTTACCAGTGAAATAGACAGGACTGCCTCTTACCATATACAGGCTATCACCGAAGTCAAATCTGACGACACTTTTGTCACCTTAACTACATTGTTCCGACAGTATTTCATCAGGTCATATTTATAAGTATCATGGTCGCTGTCGTGACCGCAAAATATGCCTCGTCTGCAAAGCCAAACGTTACACGAAGCCCTGTATAGCCTATGTTATAACATCGAACTACGAACACGTACACTCATTTGCACGGCTGACGTGTATTCTCATACACTGGCAACAATACGTTATCATTCGTCCTAGTGGCACATCCTTCACAGCGTGGTCCATCACCTTCCTGGAGTTGGTACTTGCCACTTCGTTCCCAAATCTGTTCTCAAAGTGTGTGTAGTATACTATTCACCAACGAAGCCATCTACTGTACAACAGTTGCAGCGTGACTGTCAGAGCGATGCAAACTTCAGCATTGACAGAACTTCATACGTTGGCAACGAAAAGCAGATCTGAGCAACAGTCTCAACTACAAGATAAAATTTACCTTCGCAAACGAAGTTAAATGTTGGTGATATCTGAAACCTTTGAACAGCCGCCTTATCCCTCGATGGCATCCATGTTAGTTTACTCTTCACTGTTTCGCCTGTACTCACAGCCGAACAGAGTTGAATGTGTTACTGACGTTTAATTAGCCCAGTGGATACTGTATAGGAAATTTTTGCTTTCCTCCGAGTGTACTTTTACTGCTGGAATCTATCATATCCTTGCGTCTGAGTTGTCTCGGGTTATTCCGCATGTATGCTACCTCGACTAAAGAAATCCTGAGGTGCAAGTATGTGCATTTGCCAGAATGCGCTTTTCTTATAAGCATCACTCGAACAAGCCAGTTCACTAGAACACGCTGCAAACGACTTAAGCATATGCCAATAGCTTCGGACCAGCTCGGTAACCGTTCCAACTGTCAGCTGCTTTTTGAACACACGTTGGGCGGTAGAGACACTCTCCACAGGTCAACGAACCGCAGAACTGACGCCATCGATCACCACAGTAAGTGATGATGAGGGTATCTGTTAAATGAAGAATCAACTAAAAATTATTGTTTTCGACGATAAAGCTGAATCAACTGCAACAATATTAGCTCGACCAAACGACAGCAGGGCATAAAAATTGAACACTGTCAAGGTGAAAAATGTGCTCAAAATTTAATCATGTCAGGGAAGGAGTATGTGGCCATAAAAAAGTATGGTACGTAACTGATTCATAAGAGTTAGATCAATGAATCTATCTGTAAATGATAGTCCAGTTGAGGATGTCAACTAACTAGACATTGGAACATTTGTTAGTACTAATGGTTCGCTGTGCATACTTCAAAAAGATACGTTATCGGTTTGCATTTGCAAGCACATGATTACTCGGTAAGGCCAGAAAATGTTTGTTAACTCTCCTTGAAGGACACACCTGAACACGACCGCCGTTTGCTTTATTGCAGGTTGGTCTTTATGTTGCTTTGTTTTATTGTGTACTACTCTAGCTTAAGATAATGTGGACTGGTGGGGCCCTCAAATCAATCATGATTCAAATGTCATTAGCTTGTGATATCTTGCCGAAGTAAGTGTGACTTACAATTATCCGTAGATGACAAAAGAAAAGGCCATTAACAATCGTCACTAAAACCCAGCTCTGTAGGATAAACATGTTTCATTCAGGCCTTGAAAGTTCTTTGGCCCGCGAAAGCGTACCGATCAAACGGCATCTTCCTTGCGCCTTGACAATAATTTTAATCACCCCATTACCTCCACCTGTTCTATGTTTACCCCGTTATTAATTCCCTTGTAAAACTGTTATATAAACATGATATATTTAGCCTGATACTCAATACATGAAGACCAGTTTATTCGTTATGTTGTGCTTTATCAATGAACTGAACAAAATACTAACTGCTCGTACAGTAACTGAGAGGCGAGGCCGTTTTTGAGTGGCAACACAGTAACGGAATTCTCGGAATAAATGACTTAGACTAACCTAATGAAAGGGAACTAAACTTCGATCAGCCACATAGATATTTAAGAAACGACTTCGGATTTACTGGGGCATTTACAATTCAGGGCACATGAACACGTACTGACACATTACCACAGAAGCTAGTACTTATCATTGGTTAACGACGCTAGTATATTTGAAGACGTTGGTCGTGATCTGATTAACCTTGGGAAGTGAAAAAGGTGCAACAGTGTGGTTGTTCGTTCAATCTTTAAGCTGCATCTAAAGCTGACGTTAGGTTGGTTCGTTACTTAGCCGTTCCGTGGGTCGTGGTTTAGACTGTTCATACAGTGATTAGGAGCTTCTCAATAACTTCGGTCTTAACTGATGAACACGTATTTGCAACAGAATACTGAACCTCAGCTAATGATAATGTTTGATTTGTTTACCTGGTGATACCACTTTGTCCCTTTGCACTTAAGATCTATCTTGACCATACTAAATATTGAATGTAATGCTAACTACTCTACTGTACACAAGAGATAACGAAACAATATTTCTTCCACTGTACATTCTTTTCCCACCCCCTGCAGGAAAACCTACCACCCAATTCATTCAAGAAGAACAAATGAAACTTCAGTTGTATTAGGCAGTTGTATTTGGCAAACTTTTGCACCTATAACAATTATCCCGATCGGATACACTTGGGAGGATACTTTGTATAACATGGGCAGTACGGAAGTTGCCCTTCTTGTTTGTACAATTGCCACTTTTCACAGAAAGCTACAATATATCACTTATGAGCATAAATAACCGTCTTAGTGCAGTTCACATCGTGACAAATAAAGAACAGCATTGTTCAATGAATGAATGAGTAAATACCACAGTTTATCGATCTGTTAATCCCAGAATTTGTACATGGTTGATATGTTTGGGCTCGAGTGAGGAAGTTTGTTTTCATGAAACATGTAAATATGTGTGCATGCATATCAATCAAAACAGTGAGACAAACGGCTAGAATCACATATCAAATTTACTCAATTGGTTTACCCATTGGAAAGGTAGGAGGGGATCAAAGGGATATCATGTAATTTCGACAGAATTTTGGTATCAATGAATGAATCACTTGCGAATGTTCAGCAGTGTAAAAGCTAGGGTTTATTTTTAAGAAAAGCTAGAAATGACTGTACAAATTCACAGCGC
This sequence comes from Paragonimus westermani, assembly GCA_008508345.1. Taxonomy (NCBI): domain Eukaryota; kingdom Metazoa; phylum Platyhelminthes; class Trematoda; order Plagiorchiida; family Troglotrematidae; genus Paragonimus; species Paragonimus westermani. The sequence continues at coordinate 118,213 of QNGE01000271.1, read as the reverse complement.
ATTGACGAACAAAGGTGACATTTATTGTTATGTAAAAAAGCTACAGACTAGTCTCATCAGAATTTTTTGGTGAAATCACAAGCGATGTGCGTAGTGTAAATGACCTGTTTGAGAAATGTTTTGAAAGTTACATGTTTGCAAAAAAGCCTGTCGCAAACGGATCGATTCGGAAGTCCAGGTTGGGACAGAAGTGGGCTGGGCGACTGTGTACAGATTTCGGTCATTACCACATCCCATCAACTAATGGGGAGCCTGGAAGAGAGAAAAAGATAATGCTGTTCTAAATGGAGCAGAATGTAATGTTTCATGACACCTGTAAGCGCCGCTTTGTTTCTATGATTGGTGACCCCTATCATTTCAACAGGCTCTTGATTACATCTGTCAAACAACAATCTTATAAGAATGCATCATCTAAAATAAGATTGTACGCATTAATTCCACTTACTGTTTAAGTGAGTCATTTGGTAAGTCAACCTTTCCAATACCTCTTATGGGCGTGACTAATCCTTCTCAAGTTTCACAAAATCTATTTCGGCAACCAAAATTTCCATAATGTTAGTTGGCTATCTTTTTAACTTAATCACATGCTCACAACCGAAGTGAAATACAAGAACCCAGGAAATAACTCTCTCTGTGTTTGACTGATTGTCTTCGTCGATTTGCCTTTCATCCGTGTTATGCAAATGGATAGACTATCAAACATCTAATAGCTTCATTACTCTTCACAGATACGATTCAGCTCGTTTTTAATCAATTTTGGTTGTAACTGTTGAGGTCAGAAAATAGAAACGATGAAATTCTGACTTGCCAAAGCACTCTACTCAATCAGCACTTTATGTGGACCGGTACCGATCTTAAATTGAGGACAGCTGCGAGTAATGTTGTCAGCAGATATTTCATACTTGATTCAAAAGTTGCTTCAGACAAGGCGAACTGACAGTAATTTTTTGAGTGGATAGTGCTGATAACACACCGGTCAATGCATCTCCTCGAGAACATTAGGTCATAGGTCAAGATGGTCAAGATGGTTCCTACTATCATATCAGGCTTGTTAAATACCATGGGTTAAGAATATGAAACCCAACATGCGGTCAATTCAACCAGTTCGATTAGCTGCTTTAAAGGTCAGCATGTTTCGAAGGTGGATGCTGTTATTACAAACCAATGTGTTCAACCATCACCTTAAGAGAGCCAGTAAACCGCAGTGTCTTTTACAACTTGTTCTATTTTGAGATTTCAGTTATCTGAGCAACTAAACGTTTTTGGATACTTTCAAAGTCTATTTCCAATGCTTGGACGTTTTTCATGTCGATTTCCTAACTAGTGTCTAACACCGGAGGTAATTGCAATATCTTCAATCGTGATCTGTTACTCATGAATATTCTAAGGTGATTTTGCATCCCGTCGTCCATGCGAGCCCGGTGTGATCGTCTAGAATAAATGTGCAAACAACATTCAAGGTAGTTTTGCGTATGTAATTGCTGACTACCTTAACCAGTCCATAGATGCCTATAAATGACATTCGACATCACTTGGTTGTAGCGAATAACGAATATCCTTTTTCATTCTCCAGAGGTCCTTGGGACACGATAAGAAAGTAAACTGGAGTTCCGGTTCCAGCTGTGCCGAAGATATGCACTACTGTTGAACCCCAACTACGGTGAGACGCTCTCCTAACGCCTGTTTTCGAAATACTCTAGCTAAAAAATCTTTCGAATTGTGAAGGATGCCACTGAATGTGAACGTTGTTCGAGTTATTCCACCCAAACTCCCTTCTGCATATAAGTAGAGTGAATTTACTGTTGCAACCACTGCTCCCTTGGTTATGGCTTCTGAACACTGATTTCTCGCTGCATGCTAAATGACAACACTTGAAAATTGTTTGATAGTGTTATCTTCTCCATCTTCTGGATTGCGGTAGCCGCTGAATTTGCCTAAACTCCTCAGAGCGAGTCTGCAGCGGAGGGCTGTAGCAGGAATTCGTACACTTTGTACGGCGCACTTTGCAACTGCAGATTGGTAGAAATAGCCAACAGGGACGGATGGCTTGTGTCTTTCGGATGAATATATTAATTTCCGTCCATCAGCTCTTTACATGACGTTCCGGTTAATTGCCTAATCTTTTTGCAATAAACATAATATGTCTCAGTCGCAGTCTAAAGGAACTTGTTAGTTATGCTAAAGAGTGTCGCAAATGAGAAAATCTTCCGGTCAATCTCTGTGATTAACAGTATGTTTTGTCCAAATGATATTACCCCACCGACGGAGTATTTCTGAATGGATACTAACTTCATATAAGGACCATTTTCAGATTTATTTCTCCTGCACAAATCAGAGAAATGGCGGTTGTGGGGGTACGATTTGAACTGCACACTGTACTCCAGCTTGATGAATATGTGGAACAACCGTCGGTCGTCTGTCTGACTTACCCTTAACACGCTCTAAAACGATGCACCGGCATTACGTGACCGTCAAAGTCACATGCGGGCAATTTGTGTAGGTGCATCCCAATGGTATCTCCATGCATCAGGCTTATTCGCATTACAGTTCTTCTCTCTGAATAAGCAGAGCAAATGCCGATGGGTTCAAGAAACAGGAGACTAAATTCAATGCTGTCTTTTTACGTTTCAACCCTGTAGCTTCATCCTTCATCTGTTGCGTAGTTGTTGTGAGAATGTTAAAAGTTCATCTTCACCCGGATCAGTTCTTTATGCCCTGGAAATTAGTCGTACTACTCACACTTTGTCTCTTTTAGTAAGATTACTGTGTGTATTGTGTTTGTTATTTTTCTTTACGTCCTTCCCTTCTACAATCAGCCAGTTCATAACTTCATGACACGACGTGGCTGGTATAAATTCTCAATGAAATACTCATCGTATGAGGTTTAACCGCGTGATAACTAGGTCACGTTCTATCCACCGGTTAGGTGGCCGGTCAATTTCAGTGTAACCTAAGTGATATAGCACATCTAGACCTAAATGACATGAAGTCTACGGAACCAGTCCATGTTGAAATAGCGCATCAGCAACCAGTGGTCGCTGTACAGTTTGAGTGAGGTTATTTCTCACGTTTGTGCGCACGTTAGCCTATAAGTTTCTACTATCATGTGTCCGTTTGTGACGAAAACCGACTATTGTTTGCGTGATAATATGAAAAATTGCTAATGTAGAATGGCCACATAATTCTTCGCCGGAAAGTATTTATCGTAGATCATAATTCCAACAGATTTTAGAAAACTTTAGATACTGTCAACTTTGTTAGTAATTACGTGCAACATTTGCAAAGGAGGGAGATAATCAACTGTCATCCTTTGATTTGTTGTTCGCAAGACAGTCTGTTTGTTCGGTGGAGCGCACAATATGCCACGAACCCGCTTGGACGGGATCATCTCCAGTTTTCGCGGTTCCTTCCCAATCAACTGTATGTAGTGAAATATATCTTATCTGCACTTCAGATTTGCGGAAAACGAACGAACAGTGAAAGAAAACGTATTAATTCTAATCTCGTATCATTCGAAGATTGTCGCGCAGCAATGAAAACAGACCGTTAATTTGATTCATTGAGCTTATTGACTCAGACACTGAGTAAATTTGTAGTGAAGCATAGTAAGTCTAAAGTCAGCCGAGATCTTTGTGATCACAGATCAGTATATTTACTATCGCGCGGCTAGAACTCTGTTGTGATCATCGTAAGGTTACTATGGGTTTGAGACCTGTTCTGTAAAAGTGGTAACCGTTATCATTCTGGGCAGAGTTCTGTATGGCCAATGACATGTTTCCCACTAAAACTTTATGTGAGCTGTCCTACTGAACAAGACATTGGTAACAGAACTCAGAAAAGTTCTATTGCATTTTATATTTCTGTGTGGCAAGATTTCCCAAGCGTACGATGATCAAAAACCAAGGCACAAATATACATGAATTTCACTGTGGTCTGCGTTGCACCCTCTCTAGTTCTTTCGAAATCCTCAGTTAGTAAACCGTGACGAGAAAAACTGACCACCATGGTAAAGAGTGAATTTTGAAGAAGTGGCCAAAAACAAGCTGTTTCGTTGTTACTATTCTTTTAAACAAAATCTTTCTAAACATTACTGGTGTATTAAGTGCCTTTTATCATGGGGAATGTTGGGTGGAAAATTTCGGTTGTCATCTAGACAGTTCGGGACCACTGAAACTCAATGAATGAGCCGTTTGGCTTACTTCACACAAACCAAGTAGCATCCTCAGCGCAACTTGTTTAACTACCTAATTGCTTTGCTTTGGTTCAAAGAACGTTTACATATTGCCTCGAGCCCATTCAGGTCACAGCAACGTCATGTGATCTGATTTGTGAAATACCCGTTGGCTACGACCACGTTAAAATGAAACTTCCACGAGTGTGTTGTATATGACAATCCAGCACAAGTGATTGTATTGTCACACGCAAACACATGAAAGAATAAGAACACATACACTTTGTTCTCACACTTGAAAGTAAAACAAGAGACAACTTTCAAAAGAAACTACTCTTTTGTGTTGCTCGAACGTGATTTGGGCATTGAAACATAACTTTTAATTGGCTCATTAGACTTTGAATTCAGCAACACGCACGCAGACACACAAACACACACACGTACGTGTGTTTTACTTTGCAATGTTTTTAATCATCTTTTCTTCTCTTTATGGATTCTCTTTCTTAGAAACCACCGAGTCAGCATAAGCAGTGGTCCTCTATATGGGTGGATGACCTTAAGTTCTTATGGGACCTGTTGGTGTTTTGCGTTCAAATGCTCATTATACGGGAAGTAGCAATTCAACTGACAATGAGATTTCGTGGAGGAAAAGATATCTGCTGCAGATAAAACGTACGGGGATGCATATGTGCAAAATTCCGTAAGGAATACAATCGGTGACAGTCAACTCGTTTTAACATGTTGCAAGTGAGACACGAATGGTTAATTCGGACAAAGAAAACTTTAAAAGTTTGTTCAAACTGCTAAAATCGGAGTGAAACAGTTTGTTCTTGAATAACTACATGGAGGATCCTGCAGACTAGCTTCCTTCATCCGTGGTCACGTCTACGAAAATACTACGCGATCAGTGTTCCGGATCCATTGGTGTCAGTCACATTTCAGTCTGAGTTATATACAGTAGACCCCTTCGTAATTAGTCTCTGGTAAAAATTTCATACCTCCATTGTAGAGTAGACGCCCATCGGAATTCACAAAAAAAATTTAAAATCAATATACTTGCAAAGCAATACATATCTTCTTCCAATAATTGTAGTGAACGGCAGAAATTTCGGACAATTAATAAAAGTTGAAGTGATATTTTACAGCCAAACTTTTCGCATAGTGTTCAACGAAATCAGTAGTCTCCACAAAAACACGATGGTGCTTGTAAGTTGTGATGCTGTACTTCATAGCCACTTCAGAGGGTGAAAGTCAGAAACGTTGTTAAACAACGTTCAAACATCTGGCCTTGATTCGTTCCCAAGTTTGACACAGATGTTCTCCAGAATTCCATTTTATTTAGGAAAAAACAAACTTCTATCTGCTGCGACCTGTCTTCCAAACACCCGACCAGGTTAGCAGTTACCACATCCTGGAGAACACCAAACTCGGTTTAAAAAAATAGCCTGCAGTGTCGTACTGCTGGGATTCATTTGATCAGAGTGATCTCAACTATGCCTTGTGTGATTGACATCAAGCAGATCAAAGTAAGCGGCTAATGGTGTGAAAATTTTTGTACGACTACACATGCCTGTACAGATGGGTTAGAGCAATATCGTCTTGGAACATCCAATCGGTCTGACTGAATAACATGGGCATTAAGGATTATGCCTGCACTCAATCTTTGTAGTTCGTACCATTGGTAGTGCGAGCAAGAAAGTTCAACCCATTCTTTTCGGTTGAACAGTCACCAGTTTATACATGAACGGAACAACAATATATAACCCGATTCGTTGTGGGTGATTGAACGATTTACAAAAATGCCGCACATTTCAAGTATGCGTACCTGAGTACCAACTACATTGCAAATGAATGACGTTCACACACTCACCATACTACCGTGCTGCTACACGGTTGGGGTATAGTGTTCGTATAAGCGTTTCGGCGAACCAATTCTTCCGGTTTCCCAGTTTTCACACAGAACCGCTTGTCACAAGTTCCCTGATCTCTGTCGCGAGGATGAGGAATAAATAGTACATCAGTGCTAACTCAATGATTTGCGCCGCACCCTGTCGTCCTACCTTATCACTGACGAGGTTAAACCTGATGTTATCCGTGATATAGCGTCCGGAATACGCTATATCGTTAAACAAGTATGTCCTCTTATCCTGTCCAACAGTTTATCTTCTTTAAGAAAAAGACTGGAAAACACTCGACGCAGCTTCCGTGCAAACTTTTGAGATTTGGAAAACGTCATGAAAGAGTTATAAACCAGAAAAATGTCTGGAAAACTGAGTTCACAGTGAATACATCCGGAAGGCATACGTCACCTAGTTCCAAGACTTACAGCGAACAACTTACTGCATAATGCCTCATACAGTAAAGTGCCAAAGTCTCGCCCATTTGAATGGCAATCTCTACTGAATCCGTCTCACAGCTCCAGCTCTGAAAAATACACTCATGGGTATGGACGATGACCCACGACACTGGCTTTTATGTTAATCAGGTAAGTCGTAACTACCATGCATATCCTCCTAAGATAACCGTCTTAACCAAGTAGCCACCTCTCCATGGAGCTGAGAGTAGCTACTTATGGAGAGTTTAACTACATACATTTTTACTCTTATATCGTCAGTTCTCTCTAGCTGGGTCTAAATTCAAATCCAAGTATGACTGTCCTTTGGTTCCAGTCTGTCGTACACATCAACAGAAAAGGTAATCAACGGCAGAAGACAGCAATCTTAGAGGAAAGGTATGAGATTGAGCATACAGGAGAATTTTTCGGTGTTTCCGAGCTCTAATGTAAACGAACGGATAAGCCCCAGCTCAGCGACCCACAAATTATGACCTGACTGGACTGTTGTTTCCTTTTGTGTAGAAACTGACATAGTGAAAACCGTTGATCTATATGAATGCTCAGTAGAACGGATGCTGTGGAGATGGGTTCAACTAGATTCTTCATGGAGTAAACAACGGTTTTGTGTCCCGAAACTAACCGACGTATCTCGCCTGTCTTCTTCGATTATCTTACCAACTAGGTTGTAAGATTGACAATATTTCTGTATCTTCTGAAAACACTGGGCGCCTCGTCAAACGCTAGGGCAGTTCGAGTTACACTGTCAGCATGGACTTTAAATTCACCTGAGAGTTTCTTTTCTGTCGTCGTCAAGACTACCGTAAGCTGATGAACTTTTGACAGATCTGTTTAGATTCCGGTAGTGATTGCAAAAAAGGTGCTGTTCATTATCAGAAACTACTCAAATCTTCTCACGATTTCGAAGAACAGCTCAGCAAGGATCAGTTTACGTATCGAGATCATTTTCTTTTAAGAGTGCAAGTTGAATCAGAAACCTAAAGGTATTCTTTTGTTGAAATAGAGTGGAAGTCTCCCGGTTCACTAGTTAGTATAATAGTAGGTGTGTACTTCTGGGAGTAGCCAAACCCTTAGGATAACTCATGCGTGTCTAGTGGAAACCAAACGATGGAATGGAACCTCCTTGACAAACACCACATTTTATAGGGAACCTAGTTGAACGATCTTATTAGTCATGAGAATATTCGCTGGAATAGTGAGTTGAGATTTTTAAAAGAGTAAACTGCTACAATCAGCTATTTAGTTTTGCTAATTACTGCCTTTAATAGGTCAGTATAATTATGCTTGGTAATGTAGTTCATAATACTTGTATCCAGCCTGTCGCATGATCAAATGCAGTTTAGTCAACTGACAACTTTGCACCCGTTGTATTCATTTGAGGGAGGGGGTAGTCTGTGATTTCTCTCCCTGTTTGGTTGCTGAGGCCAGCTGGGGACTGACTGACAGTGATGTCTGGTACCGCTTCAACTAACTCCCAGTTATATGAACCAGTTGGAGTTGCTTTGTTTGTTCTGTTGAATCACTGAAAGAAACCGAATCATTGGTAAGATCATATCTATTGAATTCTCAAGCCATCAGAAGCCCAAGAGTTCCGTAGTCACAACCCTTAATCTCATCCAAAGCGAGAACGACACCAAAAAGGAAAATACTTATGCTTCGGGGGAGACATATGTATGTACATACTGGTGAGTGGAGAGATTAGGGTGTGATGACCTTAAATCGTCCGCAAACGCTACTCAAGTCGTAATGATTGACATGACCGCAGAATTAGGGTGGCAAGATGGGCACACTTGCATCGAGGTGATGGATTGATGCACCGCCCTTCTTTCTTTTTGTTTACGGATAATTAGCATCACGTGACCTAAATACAAAACAACCATGAGGTTAGGCAAGAGATAGAAATGAATAGTTTGAGCTTGTTTACTTGTGACAAAAATTTCTAATTGGGAAAACAGTTTACTGTTTAGCGCATACCTAGTGAAACCCAAAATGGCTATAGCACAGGCAAATTCTACATCCCAGTCTGAGTTGCGATACAGGTTTTACTTGTGCAACCAATAATTGACGGCGATAACGGTTTTGGCCCTAATGACGGAATTGTGGTTCATTAGAAATGTGATAACTGTTCGTCGGTATCGTTATCAAACAACCACTGGCAGGTTCCATTTCTAGCTCATTCACCTTCCACATGCTATGTTTCAAATCCACCTGAGAACAACCCACGTTCCAATATTTATTTGAAATCTAATAATATTCTTCTCACATGTGATCCAGTATGTCGTACAACATCAAACGATTTACCATCTTACGGACAAACCCGTTAAGTTGGTGTAATGCACTTAGTTAATTTGGAGGGAACAATAACTTACACCACTGAGAATTGTGTTCTGGTCACTCCACAGAATCATTTTAATGTCTTCGATTTATGTAGTCAGCTTTCCACTACTAGTGCTTCTCCTTGATCGTTCGTTACCAGAACTTTACTGCCCTCTCGAAAAGGTGAATCAGCTCTCAAGTTCCACACTGTTCCTCAAGATATACAGCAGCCATAAGCATACAGTAAACAATACCAGCAGTAACCATTAGTTTCACTCACTAATGAGAGTTAGGAAAATAATTCACTTTACTGTTTACAAGACGAATAGATCAACCGTTGCAATGTTTCCCTGAATGTGCTAGAATTTCCCTTTGCTGCCAAAGCCTTTGTTCTGCAACAGACATCTTTTTTCATGATAGTTTCGCAAACTTCCGTTATCCAGAATTTTGTACTTGAGTCTCGTCTACTGTGAAAAAAGAGAGTTTTTCAGCTTGAAACTTAGTGTAAAACTGACACTAACAATAACCGGCTTAATTATCTATTCCGTCACAATGTCACTGTTCCCACAGTCTTAGGCTGAACACCACGAAGAAAATGAACAGGGCTTTATGAGACTGAAATGGGGAAGTGGTTACATTGATAGACGAAGACTTTCATATCAAACCAGAGCAACAAAAACTTTACCAGATCATTCCACAGTCCTATAAGTTTTCAATTGTTAAACGAGAGATGGAACAGGTCGTTTTCGAAACTAATCACCGGGAGCATATTCTAATGCAAACCTGTGTTGTGTGAATACAAGATAATGTTTAGACGAATGGTAACAAACTGTGGTCGATGGGTCCGAGGCTGCTGTACTGTGACTTATCACTCATTCATTGTACGTACGTTATCACATACGGCGTGGGTAGATAAAATTAACCAACACAGCGGGCCTCGGCAAAACTCATTCATTTCATAACGTATCCATTAATGCAATTTGCTCAGACCTGTCACCGTCGAACATGATTTTGTCTTATCTAACCTAGAAATGTTCCGAGGATCGGAAAAGTATATCCAACATAAGCGGCAAATGTGTGTACCGTTTTCATAGCATCTGTCTGTTCGGATGGTGATCACTTTAGATGGCTGATTGTTGTACACACAACTACACTAAAACCAAAAAGGAGATCCACGCAGGAAACTTTTTCCTGATGTGCAAGAAACTTTCACTCGTAACATGGAGGAATTCGGATCAGGGTAACGCTCAACCGTTGCGATTACGTGATGAATTGAAATAGAGTTTTGGAAGTCTGAAACCAAAACCACAACTTTCGTTCTTCTATGGTCATATTGGGTCTCTATCTGAAGCAACGGGTGAGTTTCGTGTTCCAGGTGAGAGTTCGTAGCTAATACGTGTAACGGATCTGTAAGCTTGAAAGCGAGCTACCTGCAACTGCAGCTAAACCTCTATAAGATCCATATATTGTGTTTTAATCACTGGATGCTATTAGACTAACCCTTTGCATTAGCACCAGTTCGGTACAAGCGACATACTGATGCCATACAACTCAATAAAATACGCAGAGACCAACACCTTGAACAACGTCACACGATGAATATGCCTTACAACGCACAAAAGAACCTAAATAAAACTCTGCGCCAGCTGGCCCACCACAAGATTCGACTCTCCTACATGGCGTAGACGAACTTTCGCTCCACAAACGCCATCCATGTATGACTCGGCTAGCTGCCTGAATGATCGCACGTTGTAGCAGTACGTGAAGGCTAATGCGCCAGCTTAACTGAGGTGAATGAGTGTTTATCACTAAGTACCCTTTGTCATCATGAACGAGATGTCATCATCCTCCGTTAAAGTGTCAAGGCAAATTGTACAGTGTTATTGTAAAAATGGTCCTGCAGAAATGGTTTCATACTCGGCTTCACAAATGGATGCCGTGAAACAAGTCATCCATTTAGCGACGACCCTATACTTACCACTGAGTTGGTTACCAGTAGGAAGACCAACTTGGGCTCATACAAACTTATATCGATTAGAAATAGTACATATAACATCTACATCTTACACCAACCTACGCGCTGTTTATTGTGGTCTGTTGATTAAGACGCACTTATGACATTTGTAAAATTTGACTGCTTTGTGGTTGCTGCATGAATTCGGCTCGATGTAATAACTGTCCCTCTAGTAACGCCATGTCAAATAATTATGCCATATAGTAAGAATCCAGTGATTGCGTTATGATAGATCTTTGGCGGTATATTCTTCTATCAAGATTGTGCGTTGGTGGACGTACCATCTAGCTGTCTGGACTAAGTGGTGTTCACGCGAACCGATTTGAATGGATAAGCCAGCTGGTTATCACAGTTAAGCTATCATACCTACTGCTCTCACACGTAAGTGAGTTTGTGCAAATCCGCCTGTCGAGAAACTACATCGTTTGCCAGTTCTACTGTCAGAAGGAAACTTGATATGTCAGTCGGAATGAAACCACCGGCGGCAGTTTCTCATCCACATTTTTTGTTAATTGTGAGCATACCTAAATCCGAACAATGCGTGAGATTTGAACAATCTGTTGGGCTCATTTATGCACTTCATACACAGCAAGTTTGTCGGCCGCATTTAGTAATTTAATTTTTTTTTTAAGTGAAACAAGCCTTCAGTTTGTGAATGCCATTTGAACAGAATTCAGGTTGGCCACCTTAGCTACGCGAAGTTCATTCATATACAACTTTCTTCATTGTTTTGTTCAAATCGGTGTTATATGATGGAAGTGCAGTTGGCTAATCGGAACACCGATAAATGCTCCGGATTACACTAATGTAGGAAGTGTGTTTATGATATTGATAGGGATGTGTCAAACAAGTTGCTAAATATATGGCTAGCGAATTCCAGAAAACTCATATCTCTTTATGAGATCATACCAGTCGAGATTTTTAACCTACCGACTGGTTACCGAGTTTCCAAATGGTGGCCGATGTTTCTGAAGAAAGTAATATAAGTCAGGCATTACTCGAGCATGTAATTGACAACGTAGACACTGAAAAACATGCACTGAGTAGCTAGACCTATTCTGGCACCTTCATGTGATGGTTAGACTCGTACGCTGCATCGATCCGGAAGGCTATGCTGACCAGGAATTTGGACATTCCAGATGCAGTCATTTCAGACAGGCAAAAGGGGAGCAGTCAGACGAAGAACAATGACACTCAGGGTTATGTTACACTAATGACCACATAGGAATACTTATGTAGTGAAACGCGATCTTATGGATATAAAGCAGAATCATTTGTGTAGTTGCTGCGTTGGTGTCTGTTGGTTAGAGAGAGTTATAAAGGTACCCTCAACCAAATGACACCCCAACCATCCAGCGATTGATCATGATTGCCAGCGTATTATCTAGTAAGGCCAAAAACCTTTTGGCATCCTTCAAAAGCCTGATGTAGTTTTGATTACAAACGATGCGCGCAGCATTGCTCAGAATCAGACATTGATGTCTTATTCGCTGCGTCCATGGGCTAGGTAAGCCCCTCATTGCCACATAAGTCAGATTGTTGCGTTGCTGAGGTGGAGTGTTTTACGGCCCAAAGTGATGGTTCTGACAGTGCACCGGGTAGCTCATTGTCTGAGTCCAGCTCATGTTCTGCTATTTTATTGTCTAATTCAGGTGAGTGTGGAGAACTTTTGAGAGTAAAAATGAAACAAATCATATTTTCTAATCTGATTATCTCTTTCAGTAATACGTATCATCAACTGGGCTCTATTAATCTAGCGTAACTCAGTATGCTAGGATATAGTGACGGAATGCGATCAGTCATCCATCATTGAGTTTCGAAAGTAGTGCCACTTACACGGGATACGCTGAAATAACTCAATTCATCAATGATAAGATAACCCATTCGTTTTAGAAGCATCACGGTCTACCATAAGATTTCCCATATTAACATTAACTCGTTAGTTTTCAGCAGTATAATGAGGATTTAGCTCAACACTCGTGGGCTATGTGAAACGGTTTTCTTTGCTTATAGAGATGAAACATATTTAAACTGATAATGAAACGTTTATATACTAAATACACTCGAACAAAAATGTTATGTGTATACAGTGATTAAACGCCGGTCACGTCCATACGCCAGATATCACCAGTTTTAGATGTGATCAAGAACAAGTGTCCAGTTTAAGAATTGTCACACAACAAAACACTGAAGGTTGTGGATTCCGACTGTCACAACACAATTAAGCGTGTTACGAAAATAGGAGCTATCGAGTTAATGGCATAAAGCGCCCTAGCACGAAACTCAGTAAAGGGTCAGTCACAAGTATGGCAGAAATCACAGTGTATTCACTTACCGTCTACGGCACCGTCGCCGTTCCCAACCCGGCCGCCAGAGCCCAACTTTGCAACTGCGACACCACACTCGCCTTTAAGTTTTCAAGTCCACGCGACCCAGTCACCATTCCCACGACAATAGCCGAGTGCCCAGTTCAAAGGGGGAGTGCTGTCGTTCCAGCATAGATACACGGGCATACACACGCACACATACAGGCTTACGTTTGCTCACAACAGTTCCACGTCGACTTCGTCGTTCGTCGCCCTCCTCTACTCACCACACTCACTCACCCCTTCTTCTAGTGCGCGTACGTCTAAATCACACACTGGAACGGGGGCGGTGAGAGGCTATTAGTTGTTTGCGGATGTGAGTGAAATGTCTGAAACCAGGTTGGAGGTAGTGCAACGCACGAGGGCGGCAGCAGTAGCAGCAACGCTGATCGCGTGCTTGGTGCAGAGTAGATCGTTTCGACGATAAGAGTAGCCCAAGCGACACTGGTCACAGAAAAGAGGGGAGAGGGACAACAACAATCAAAGGTGACCGCTGGATGGTGTGCACTTGCGAAGTCTCAGGTAAACACATAGAATAGGAAGAAACAGTCAGGTTTTTGTATTGAACCAGGTGGCTTACTCAGCCTGTTGTCAGTCTGAAGAACGATACATCTCCCGTGGGTAAGGTCAACGGTAGCCAGATTACCTCCAGTTGAATGAGCAGTGGAGTTGAAAAGTGAATTGTTTTACTATCAAACAGTAAGTGAAAACTAATTAAAAACGAAACTGTATACGCAGCGGTGATCAGTAAAATGGTAAACTAGCCGTAGGAGTGGAGAGACCGCCAAAACAAATACAGTACCATCACGCGATTCTCCAGTCCCCCCCCCCACCAATAAGGCTGTGAAAATAAGGAGAGTACCGGTTCAGGGACTTTGTGGCGTGACCAGATGAAGAATGTGATTTTATTCAAATTTGACGGGTTTTGTAAACCGTTTCACACTAGTCAAACCATTCGACACTGCTTACAAGTGGGCATTGCCGAATATTTATTCGGAATCAATTTCACCCATTCCACGTTGTGGTCAAACGAAGATAAATTAGCAACTCTGCTGGACAAACACGAGAATCGAAATCCACCATTCGACGAATCATGTGAAAAAGTACATTGCCCTGTAGTGAGGACAGACGGACGCACTATACTACTTACACCACCACTATTCAGTAGTGAGGCGACAGCATGAATCGAAATGGTCGTGGGAAAAATACGGGCGAGATACGAGAAGGATTATTAGAGGGAAGCATCACATGGAATGGATTTTACTATATGAAGGAACTAAGCATTGGCACCCACAGCAACTGGGACATTGTGAGACTTGTGCTGTGTGCAAATGAGTGTTTTTGTTTGTAGTCCGGTTGAGATGCATAACCGGTGTACTGGTTTCCCCGAATAAATAACATTTGTGCCATCCACGTTCTCGGATCACAACACTAATATTTTTATCGTTTGAAATAATGGAGAAATCCTAAATTTAACCACTTCTACCGATACATAGTGATTGGGCAGACAGTCCGGTCTGTCAAAAACAATATTGTGCACAGGATAGTACAGATGTGCGTTTGGTGTTCGCGTTTGTTTGTCTACATGTTCGTTGGCTTACGCATACCATTGGTGTCATATACACTTCTGACATGTTTGCGCGCTAGACTGTTAGATCCTTAGCTCTGTAGGCCTTGTTGCTTATCCACATCGTACAGTGCTTCACGAGACCTGCTGTAACTATTGTGCAACATAGGCTGAATCTCCTATTTGTTCCTATTCTAATCTCGCTTCTGGTTTCCATTACGTGTACCTGGGAATTACTAGTTCTGGGAATAGACGCACCAAAAATCCAACCGAACAAAAAGGATATGATTTGCCCAGCATGGTGGGTGGTTGTGATAGGTTAACGAACATTCATGCCATCGAAACTCACAACGTAAGAGGGTGGTTCGGTGAACACTCTGAATCATCTGCGTGATACACCAATTGACGGCGGAGTTCTGTTCTAACGAATTCCCACTGGGCAACATTAGTGAGAGAGCGAGAGAAGGACAGCTCTGTTCGCCATCGGTATCACAGCTGTAATATTCAGCGTGTTCCAAATATCTTATCCCGATTTTCTTGGTATTAACTTCGCTCAAGAGTTACCATTCGGGTTGGATCAATTTCACATAATCCATCATACACAAATCGCCTAGCTCGAGTGCAGTTCGTAATTCAGGCATCTTCTTATGTGTTATGGCATCTCTTCTGTTTTGAGAGCCTGTAGCAATTGGTTGCGACCCAGCAAAAAGTATTAGGAAGCAGAGCTCATAACTAGCCCCTGCAAAACTTGGTGAGTGCACAAAATCCGCGTCTTCTCTTGTGTGCACTGTGCTCAGACAAAACTACGGGTTACAAGGCGTGAACACCCAGGTCACTTCAGTCCACGGTAGTGGAGGTGGATAAGACGACAAGCTGAAATACAGAGTCAGAGATCTTATGGATCGTGTGCAGTACACACTCCACCTGTTACCTCACAGTGTGACATCAGCAACACACAAGTAGTCCCCTAAAAATTCGAGATTTGTGGCTTATCTGAACAGCGTTAGATTAAGAAACTGTTCCCACCCTTGTTTGAGCTTGTGAACTGGAGGATGTACTCCCTGTATGCTTCGTATCGTTTATCTCAGTGTGCTTCGAATACCACAAACCACGATAGATATCAGGTGGTTGTTGACAACTATGGTTTCAACTGACAGCTAGGGAGTAAAATGAACAAACAAAAGACAACGTATTACCTCAACAGTTCCATCAGTCTGCGAATAATCAATAGTTATGATCATAAGAGAAAAAGCTTAATATTTAAAAGGAAGACTGATCATGATTCACCGCGGTAACTGATCCATGCCCTGGCATTTTGAAGTTGAGTCACTTGGTTGTGAGGGTTGTCCTGAAGTCGCAAAGCCGTGCTGTAAAAATGCTTAGGGGCGTATAGTAACTTCCAGTATTCTTACCCTAAAGTCCCGTCCTACCGTTCTATGTCGTATTAGTGTGTTTCAGTGTGCTTAATTTCAGATTATTAATTGGTGCTTTGACAAAATAAAATTATTTTGCCAAAATTATTATGGACGCTTCATTAACGGAGTTACTGTGACTGGACAACTTTTTCTTCAGGCATTTCTGGGTACTGTGAACACGCCCAGAGTGAGAGCTTCCGACACAAGGCACTGTGGTATTCCGATATGCCTGAAAAGCATTTCATCTGAAATTTTAATGTTACGGTCGCTGCCCATGTTGGCGGTCCCTCCTGCTGTTTGAGCCAATCTGACCGGATACGGATTGGCTCTCCAGTGAACACCACGGTCTGGTTGACCTTCCAATGAAGTCTTTCGATAATGCAATCCTTCCGCGGAAAAAAATGACCAGGAATAAGTTTAACATAGAAATGGTACTATAACATGAACCATCGAAAGTATCCGGTAAGTAGTGGAATTCTACAACCAATAAATGGATCGCAATGGCGACACAGTGTAGACAGATTAAGCCCTCATGATCACGTGTGCATGACCACAGATTGAAAAAGCTAACTCGCTTGCTTTCAGATGAACCGGTCAAGTGGCGTGTGTCACATGCTTCTTACATATTTTTATTAATAAAGGTCCCACTTAGCCAAGAAAGATTCCAGTAACTAGGTTACATTTCAGGTTCCGATAAGCTGCCTTGACCGTGCGTAACAACCCTGTACACAAATAAATTTACTAATGACTCGTAAATAACAAAATCCAACCGGTAGTTCCACAATGAGCACATTCACCAGTAAAATCAGCGTAATCTACAACTCAAGTAACTCTTTAAATGCTGCAGTCTCAATGAATTATTCTAATGTCTCGTCAAGCAAAACAGTCGGCAAATGACTCCACAGGTTATCCTTAACATGCTTACAGCATATAAGGAATTATCGCAACTTATGTTTGGTTTGGTTTTCCTTCCGTAAATTATGGTCACAATATGAATACGTACACGTGACTGAAATGAGAGACAATAATATAATAGCTTTCATCTTGACAGAAATGTTTGATGTGACCAAACCTTGACTACTTCGTGTTGGTCGGCGCCTTACGTGAGGTTGTTTGCTCACTAGCTTGAACGAATGTTTGCAACGCTGCTGTGTGTATGTTTATTGCAAGGTTGAAACAATGTTTTTTTCTTGCCATTTATAGTGACCACTATTTTAATGTTGTTTTTAACAGCACTACTGGGAAACTTTAGAAAGTATAGATCGTACGACTTCAGGTTCCGTCTGTTTTTCACATGAGTTTTCTGATGATAGCCTGACTAGCTCGTTACAACCCACTAAAGAATTCGAATACTGTTGGGTAATCGATTTTGATCTACATATACCAGTTCCTCAAGATAGGTAGTATCGCCCCTAGGGGATATCAGGTTGAATGACAGGGCATCGGTTGAGTGGAGCTGATGGAATACTATTCCAGATTTTGGACAATGGATACTTCTAAATAACAGTAAAGCTTAAAGGTAAGCCAATGTAGGTGCACTATATCTAAACGTCGCATTCGCCTTTGAACATGCATGCTACAATATACTTATTACATTAGATAATGGTTTATGTGTGCAAGTAATACCTATGGACTAAATGGACGATGATGTCGCGTTCGAGACACTAAAGAGATGATGAAGTCATGTCTATGAATCTAAGGGACCATAAGTTGACAGTTTGGAATCGCCGATGTGACTTGAGCACCACCCACATTTGCTCCCACCTTTTGCGCTGATACATTCACTTTCGGAATAAAAGTGAAGGATATACATTTTACTCATATTAAATCTACACAGAAATGATTCGGTTTGCTGCAATCAGCAACTGGAACTCGTTCCGTGCTTTTGAAATGATCACATTGATCAATACACCACTACTGTATAGCAGTCACAATCGAATTATAACTGCTTGCATTGCCACGTTCGCTTCTGAATAATGGTCAGATCGCTAGTTGTGTCGACAGACGGAATTGCTATTTTCCCGTTAACTCCTACCGGCAACCCTGAGGTAAGGATTCCTGAGTGAAATTTATATCGCACACTTCTATGAAGTTGGGTGATATTTTTGAATAGGGTAGACTAATCAGTAGCGCAGTAGTAGTAGTAGTCATCACAGCTGCCTGAAATTCACATGGACCAGGGTTCATATGCTGATTGAGGCAGAGATATACTGATTAGTTAGTTAGTTCCAGCACCTGACGGTACATGAGGTTGAGTGAAAATCTGAGTTGAATGCAAAATATATGACCAAGTAAAAACGACGTTTCATTTAAAAGAACTAAATTACAAGGCGAGTGCTATTCACATTTTATTGCAGCTTTCTAAAATGTAGCACTTGATTTGAGTTTCACCCGATCACAAAGGACTGACATGAAGATGCAGAACATTTTCATGGTGAAGCTTTCAAGATGCATTGAGGTTCCAGCTTGTAGGGTAGCATTTCACCTGTTCTGTTATTGATGCATTGGGTAAATGCAATTCTCGGCATCTCACAGGTTGACGACGAAGAGTGCATATGTAAGACAAACCACAAAATTCTCTTGTCTGTTTCTTGCGGATGATCAGGTAAAGTTCCAGAATATTGTGGAAAATCTTCGTGCAACCAGCTATAACGAGTGAGCCACCATATTGAGACCGGTTGAGCAATGAGGTAGGCAGAAAAACCAGTGCTTCAGGTACACACGGAAAACCGCTCGTTCAGTTCGGTTGATCCAGGTTCACAAACTGCTGCGATCACCTCTACGACGAAAGACTGAAATGACGTTAGTTACAACTTGTGTACAGAACATTAAGTGTTACTGGGCGCAGATGCAAGGTGGACTTTAAAGTGAAACTATGTGCCATAGCTACATGCATTGCTTACAAATGCCTTTTGGAATTCTTTCGACTGGAATGTCCAGTTTGATAGTCAACTGAAAATGTGTAGCAACACAATGTTTATTTGTCAAAATTATTCTAAAAACCCAATGAGTTAATCTGTAAAAGCCAAGAGGCGAAATAAATCTCATTTGAGTCAATCTACTAATCCGTGCTTTTCTGTTCACGTTAACCATTCAAACATGTTAATGGTAATCGGCGGCCGTTCCACATTCTAAGACTCAGTGAAACTGGCCAGAATCAACGAATGTTACCTGATAACATCTAAATATATTGCACACACTTGGGTGAGCTGCATGAATACACGAGTTTTAGATTTTAAAACCTCCCGACAGGTGCCCACTCAAATCTTGGACACTGATAATGAAGAAGACGGAAGTATCGAATCACTGTGGCTACACAACGGTATTGATCACTGTTTAAAAAATACGCACTTTAACATTTAGTTTAAGATGATAATCTGTGACCACCGCTAGGAAGTATGAAAAACGATCAAACCGCTTTTCCATCGCCTTTTCTACAACTTACCTATTAGAATGAAGTTTCAGTTCACTCGCCTACCTTCCTACAAATACCAGAGCAAACTTTGAATTGGTGTATATGTAAAATGGAAACTACTGTTGGATATTGTTCAGCCTGGTGTAAATGAAGTGAAACATCAGCATTCAGTTCATCTGCTTTACTGACGTTTGAACTTAAACATGGTATAACGTAAGAGTACAGCAGAACAATACTTCGAATGACCGTGTGGACAGTGCACCTCATTAATGCTTGGCACATGTACATTTTATTGCAGACCCTTTTAGGTATTTCACATGATCCACTGTGCCATTTCCTAGCGTGTCCAAACTAGGTTGACATGAACTTTGATCGACACTTCTCTATGAGCTCTCATCTAATCCGGTAACCAAAACTCCTATCCACAAAACAATTCCAATCAGTCACGGGAATAATATTTACCCTCAAAATGTGTTTTATCTTGTGATCCACGGATCGCAAACCAGCGCACTGTGTGATCCTTGATTGACGGAGCGCTCACATTGTTACCACTCATTCATACTGATTGATCAACCACTCAAACAAGCTTTGATGCATGATGCAGAAAAGTTTATCCGCTCAGAATGTTGTATCTTCGAATCTAACTACGGAGGCCATTTATGGCAGTTGTGTACCTTCGAATTCGTGACGGTAGAGTTATCACAGTTTGTGTGAGGCCAATAAAATGGCCATAAGTTTAGCAATAACTCCAAAACATCCAAGGGAATTTCGTTTCCATGATCTAGACGTGTTACACTGGTTACAGAATGTGTCCTAAAGTATTCTTATCCAATATGCACAAAGTCAGAGTTCTGTCAATTTGTGTGGGATTGTTTGGAAGATCAGCGGTATCGATTTCCTTTATATTTGCGGTGGAAGATATGACAGAATGTCCCTAATAGCCAAGTACATTAATCTGCTCTACCTCAAGTCAGTGCAGACAATAAAATCTCCATTAGCTGTCAACTTGCGTGTACTCAGGCGAAGAGAAAGATTCCATTAAGATATCACATAGATGATACCCTGCCAAGTGATTGTCGTTGCGTACTAACTACGCAAAAAAGCACCTCACCCAAATGTATTCGTAGTCAACGGCAACGCCAGCGGCAATCATCGGACAAGGAGGAAAGTGGGGTTAGGCCATTTCGTAACCTTTGTATACATCCATCGACCTGGGACTGATGCCAACAGTCCACATAAGGGTCGTGTATAGAACAAGCGTACACTTGGGGCACCAGGTCCTAATCGTTTGTTGTGTGTATGTGTGTATATGGGTATGAGTATTTGTACGTATGCAAAGCAAGTTAATCATAATTGACGGACAGATGAGGGTAGGAAATAGGGTTGAGGGAAAAACTTCAAAACAATGGGCAAGCCAAAAAGTTGAGGGGTAAATTATATGATTTCAAAAGACGGTTTATCAAGTTAATTATGGCATGTGGCCTGCTGGTTGCCTGTGAATAAGGTCCATGAGCTTTAGTGCGGGTCGCAGATGTGTGGTTAAACAAACAGTGAACTGAATGGATAGGGAAAACGGCATTCCACATTGTTTCATTGGGCGGGATTGCAAACCCACATACCTATACAGTGAGTTTCATTGTTTTGTCAAACTAGTCGGACAAAGAAAAGTAGTTAGACCTTTCAAACAGTTATGTCCATGATGAACTTAGAACGCACAATCAGGATCAAGCAAGAAGCATACTGCAAAAACACTTCGATTGATCTCACCGGTTATGACACCTGGATTGTGATAAGCAGATATGTGTACGATAAAAGAAGAATTCATTGACTGAGACGGAGATAACAAACGGTGAAGCGATTAGGTCAGTCGGTGTTTGACTAGGTCGTCATGAGTTAAAAGATTACACCTGGAGAACGTCCGAATGACCAATAAGAGAAAAGTGTTTCCTAAATGCTCATTTGCAAAACTATCGTGTTAGGGTGGCGATGTAACTACACTCATGCAGAGTAGACATAAAAAGATGCCGACAGATCTAGAAACAGCGCGCATTAATGGCACGATAATTCTAAAAATGGCTCAGTTCGCTCTTTCACCTTCTCTAACATCAGATACGCATTTGCTTGAGATAAGGGGGAGTGAAGTGGACTGGCCAAACGATGGGAACGCGAGGGACGTGTACATAGGAACAAAATCCCGTCTTGGTTATTCAGTAATAAAACGAACGCCATTAAGTCTACTAGTACACGGTATGAATAAACTAGAGCACGTCAACCTAGTCAAGAACGCTGTTCGTGGACCCGTTCATGTTATCAGTGATAATAGTTTGCTTTGTGTTGAAGCGGTTGGGATATACCACCGTAATTTTGTTATGTGCAGTAACATTTGACAGTTAAACTAACAATGCCATGGTATTGGGAATTGATGGTAATGAAGTCCCATTATCGCCTCAGATTACATTTTCATTCTACCTATTCAGTATACACAGGTTTACTTCATTCGTTTGCTTTCTTGATTCCGTACACACTTGAAGTTAAAATTGTCCTATAGGATACCCACTAGGTTGTGTATACTCCCTCTTGTCATCGATATTACCTGCATTAATAGGGTTTTGCTCAATCTGATTAAAAATCGTTTACTTCTTGAAGACCTAATCAAATGTACAGTAGCTTAATCTTGTCCCCGGCTGCTAACCGTATTGTTATTAACAACTCATTCCTAAGTTACTCCTACCTGGATTCTTGTACGTTCACTCATTGTAGTCTGCAGTTTAACCAATGAGAC
Organism: Paragonimus westermani; assembly: GCA_008508345.1. Lineage (NCBI taxonomy): Eukaryota > Metazoa > Platyhelminthes > Trematoda > Plagiorchiida > Troglotrematidae > Paragonimus > Paragonimus westermani. The sequence continues at coordinate 95,814 of QNGE01000271.1, read as the reverse complement.
CAGCCAAAATGAATCGGTACAGCAACTCTCAAGTGACATTACGTGAGTGTCTTAAAAACCAGACCACCCTGAATGCACTGACTAACTTATAAATAACCCATACTAAGGTGGAAATCGTTGAGATGGAGGGGAATGCCAGTTTAGAAGGTGAGTGCTCCTCACTGACGAATAGTCAGTTCACTTTTTCAAACCGATTGTTTTCCCATTACTCATCTTTGGACGCCACCCCACAAACTAGAAACAGACAGTCAGTTCTTACAAGTCCCAACTAGGACAGCCCGCAGTTGGAAGGCACTGCTGTTTAGAACTGAAATTAACAACTGTTTATGAAAATAGCTCAACGTTTACAGTAATGTGTATTAATTTAAATTTCATCCTCTTGGAAAAATCATCATCAGGAACATTGTTGACGAAATCACTTTGGCATCAGGTTGGCTTCTGTTCCACACTGGGCGAGCCTGTCCAGTAAATGATGTGATGTCCAAAATGTATATCGGATAGTATTTGCTGCTAATTCAACGTCCTGTAGACAATTTTTCTGAGTCACAAAACGAATAAAGCATATCATGAATGATGAGTATAAGCTTCCATAAGATCTTCCACTTCTGACATTGCTACGTGGTCCTTTAAATGAAATCTAAAACAATCAAACTTAGAAGTGAAGCTATATTAACCACTTAAGTGGTCACTGACGATTGTCCGATGTAGTCATTCCAATGAACTAGTTGTTGACGTGGTAGTGCCATGTCCTACTCGATCGGATCGTCAATGTCTTAAATGCTGAGAAATTAGGGTCACTGATGCCTAATCTGCAGTGCATGGTGTTTCAAAATGATTTTAATATGTACGTGTTAAACCGCTCAATTTACACACTTCAAACCGGAAACTCTGTGGCTTGTGTTTTGTTTAAAGATACACCCCTAGAAGGTTATCAAGACTTCTGTGCAATCTGAACTCGAACGTCCGTATAAGAAACCACATTATCTCGCATCCATATAGACAGAGCTGGCATAGTAATAAGCTTGATATTTCCTAACAGCACACAGAAGTATAACGGCACAGAATGATTGTCTATCCCGGGAACTTGAAAGCAGCCCAAATGCTGTGAGCCTAAAGTTCGGAAACTGATTTCACGTGGTGCTAATGACTCATTCCGATTACTTCACAGAAGTCTTATGAAACTACAACACATCTAAGGTTATAGATGATAATTTACTAGACAACGTGCCATTAGGATTGAAACACGTTGACAAAGAGTATCACACATTGCGCGATTTTGCCATAAGCCGAAACCCACCAGGAAACATAGTACACGGATTGCACAAAATATAAAACTACCATCCCGGTAGGCCCCATTTATTCGATGATTAATCCGTCCTCACATAAGCTTGCCCAACGGCTAGTTGGTGTATTGCACCATGTATGAGGTGCATAAACTACTGGACATCTTTGACCTTGCCAAATACAACAAAGGTCTAAGCGACTCCGATTGCAAAGCGATCTATTCAACTTTTCAGTTCTTATTCACAAATCTCCTTTTGCAATTCACCGCTGGAACATTGAGTGACTAAACTTTTGCTTTTATGCATAAGATTTATGTTCCCATATCACTCGGTTTTTGATGCTTCCGGTTTTAGTGTGCACAAGAAGTATAACACTTCACTTCCAAGACAAGAGTTTGAAACTTATTGATGGAAGTTCCTTTGGATCAACACCAGCTGATGCTTTCATAAGGAAACTTGACCAAAAGATAGCAGGTGTCATCGTAAGCTTAGAATTCCGTGGGCGTTACGTAGATGATGTCTTGATCATAGTTGACAATGAAAAGCAGATTCAGGGATTTTTGAATACACTGAAATCTCTACACCTTAAGGTGTCAGTTAAAAGTGAGTTAGAATGTAACGATTATTTGTCGTTTTTAGATGTGATACTCACATGCATGGTTACAGTGAATATTCGGTGCTCAATTTATCGCATGTCAACACGGACAGGAAAATATTTGAATTTACTAAGATTCATATCAGTTGCTCGTGAACGAACTTTGGTGAAAACATTGTCACATCGAGCTCGAACTACCCACACTCCGGACACAACATGGGAAGAAGGAAAAACAATTTCTGTTCAACACTTCATGACCAAGTACTTACATTGATGCGCTTATCGAGAAACATAGGAACAAGGAGAAAAAGAAGAAGAAACAGAAAAAATTATGCCGAATAGGACGGATTTTTTAACAAGTGCAAACGAGGCGGTTTTTTACAGAGACCGGAAAATTCCCATTGCCAATACCAAAAAGAGGTATTTTACAGTTTCTCTTATGAGTTTGCCTGCTACTGCAGACAATCATACATGGGTAGAACTGATGGAAGGATTCAAACCTGAATAAATGAATATATTCTCAAACGGATAGCTGACAGTTTGTCTGAGACAACCAGACGAATCGCTGAACATTTTCACGAAGTTTCTCCACCGATTACCACACGGCCGTTGGGGACTGGTCATTGCGTATATCTATATCTGACCTTCACTGCGAATGAGCATAATAGAGCTTATCAATAGTCCAAATTCATGGAGTCGGCCAACTTTATATGCGCAAACGCAATCATGAAGTTGCGAGTGCACTGGTTTTAACAGACACGTATGCATTACACAGTTATAATCTGGTTCATAAAATTGTGTATTTATTCACCGCTTTTTAGTACGTTCGTGTCACACGTCATGTAGTTGAAGAAGTTGTTAGAAACCGGCCTATCACTGAAAATACTTATTCTTTCTATCACACTTCTAACGGTAGAATTTTAGTACCAGTGGTCAGAACGCAAACAATGGGTCGAAACTCCATTGGTTAAGACACATATTACACACACATATTACAGTTTGAGGATGGTGACCAATGGCACTTGAGCAATTATGCGTCGAATTGGAAAGCAACTATAACATCTCTTAACTTGTGTGTTATTTCCGAAAGGAACACGGTCACAGTCAAAGGTGATCGAGTTAGATCACAAATAGACAGATCAACCATACGGACTGAATAGTATTCGGTGGTTTTTGACCCATAACACATTCAAAAAGACAGCAGCTTTAGTGTACCCCATGTGGCGGGACAAAGATGATATAGCGTCACGCTGAACCTTGAGTCCTTATCTTTTGCGAAAGTACTGGTTAACACAAACAAGCCTTTTTAACAAAAACGTTGTTCAGTGAGTCTTCGTCGCTGGCCAATTGATCTACGACAATCCGGCTTACAAACGTGAGTAAGCGACTTAGTCCTTTACGCATCATTCGCGTGATGCGCACTTCGCAAGTGTCGATCTGCTGTCCGATCACGTAGTCAAGTCAGTTGTGGTGACTGATGCACAGCTGAGTCTAGATCCTGACAATGGTTGAATTCAACAGGAAACAATTGTTTGTGGGAGTCAACTCGTGCTTAGCGCATAAATAAAGTGGATGGTTACCGTCTCCATCAACGGCACAAATGCTGTGAGGTCCAGGACACCCGACAGGACTGTTGTGCCGCACCCTGCTCGCGCACTGCAGCAGTCCAGAAGAGACAATCGATCATTAACTCGCATCGACCAGCTTGCAAGGAAGGGCTACTGGTAAAACTGACCATCTGTATTATGGGCGTCGCTCGTGATTGGACTACCAACACTAAGAAACTTAGTGGACTGGCCTTGGCCGAGTCACGGGCGCATTCATGTGACTCAAGGATTGATGCCGTGTAATTCGTCCATCAGCAAGTTAGTGATGGAAACGGCGGCTGAGAAAAAGATGTGTTCCAAAACATCTCCTTTCGAACAATCAATCCAGTAAAAAGGTTTAAACAGTGCTTACATCTCAAAGTTTACCATAGTCTACAAACTTTATTGCACTCAGGGCTGGGATATCAATGTGTAACCGGTCCAGGTCCATCGTAACCACTGAGGTCCGGTGCAGCATCTATTCATCAGTGTGTGTGTGCAGCTCATGTTCCGAAGGACAATGTCCTCTACATACAGACTTCTCCAAAGTTGACTTGGGAAAATCTTTGTGGAGCCCCTGATTCAACAGTCTGAATTATGAGGGAAAAGAATACAAAGTCATCTTGAGGACCCAATGCAGAACCTCTAACTCAACGTTTCAGGTGACAAGAAAATAGTTAATAGGGTATTCTTGGTGGATCTTGTCAGCAGCCAATGTTTAAATCGTCAGACTCATGGGATGGTGACTGATTAGGGCAACACGAGAAGTTTGGTTACGACTGCTTCTACAGAAGATGAGCAGAAGATGCATTCCAGGCCAAACCAAACTTCTGAATAATGTCTTAATTTCTTAAACAATATGGAATAATACGCCAGCGGTCAAGATCAACCGTTTGGCGACCGGAATGTCCTTTTAGCGAGGAGGACACACGGTTGGCGGCATCCCTTTCCGGGTTAGGCTGTCACAATGACCGAAACCACTTGGCTTGCTTCATGTCACTTGTAGTTCTACGCACACAACGCATATCTAATGCAAACCTGAAGGGATAATACCAGGAAACCTGTGAATGAACGTCTTTGTGTCTGAATAGCCATTGCTGGTTAGCCAGTTTTTCAGACTAGCATCAGAGTACAACCCTTATAGCTCTCTAACGTAAAATAAAGACGCCAGTGGCATGATTTAGGCTAAAAAGTGTGGAAGAACGTGCAACTGCACTCTGAGGAAGAAAAACTAAAAATTAAAGTTTGATCGAGAAACTGGCAAAACATTCATCACACAAAGCACCAACCACGCTGGGGAAGGGAAGATAGAAGACAACCATGACGGCTTTCTGAAAAGGAGAACCGGTGATTTAACAAACGACGACTGTCGTTGACTGATACGAATGAGGAATATATGTAACATAGTTAATGTACATACTGGTGCGAACAAACTCAAAAAAACCTACAGGCAATATACCGGAAACGGGGAGGAGCTACTTTGGGCAGCTCGAATTTCACTGTGCTCCACTCGACCCAGACTTACCTACTTCCAATAAACAGACGAACGACACCAGCCGTGCTACAGCACAAAGCACAGTTAGCCCAATCACCACCGCTCATCTCACCGTGTACAATCACAAGCTGACGAGGCCCAAATAGGGATAACCTGTTCATCGAAATATACGTATGTTATTCGACGCACAGTAACTGTCCGCTGTAGTTGTATTTGAGCACTCAAACACTTGCGGACACTTACACACAGATCTGCACAGTAGGATCGTTCGCAATCACAGGACGGTCTACATAGTAAGGTAACCTCCGACACTTGCAGTCATGTAGACAGTCAGAACTGCCAATGAGAACCGACTAATTTGGATTTCGAATACTGTCAGACCGATTGGTGAAATTTATCAGATGACAAGTATAACCATGGAGAACTGATTTGCCACAACACACGAAAAAATGGTTGCATATATTTTTTAAAAAAATTGACACAAAATGATTGGAGCAAAGGAATCCGGGAAACTTAACACTCGTTCGGAAACTGACAAAGATTTCGCGCCAGTTCAGCAGATGCCCTAGAAAACAAAACAGTGTGATAAGTTCGCCGGTGTGGCCGTTTTACGCTGTAAGCTCGGGCAGCGAATTGTTTGTGGACAGTGGCAGGGGGCTGGTGAGGAATGCGACCGTCAAAAAGACCCGGTTCAGTTTACTTGATGTCTGCGTGACCAATCGGTGCGCGATGCGGTCGGTCGAACTGGCGGTTTTGACGGCTGTTGCTGCCTCTGCGCTAGTCGAAACGGACATTCGTGCGTGGGCAGAAACCTGGTCGAAAAAACACGGGAAATACAGGCTATTCCTACTGATTCTGCACCCCTTTCCCACTGTTTACCTTGTTAAGGCTGTCATAGGGTCAGTCTAGCTATTATCAGGATACGACAACTACGGGTATGCAATTGTTAGGGGTCATTCTGAAAGACTTGCATTCCATCGTAGCACTGATATATTGTAATCACATGCTGCCCAAAAACCATAGTAAACTATTTAACTGGTGGGAAACAACATTTAAAAATGTTTAACAGCAGGCTACCTTAGTACGTATGTTCATATACCCCTAGTACAGAGACAATATATATGTGGATGTTGACTAAGATACTCAATTGTACAAAAGGTCAACACATCGGTTCAACCACTAAAAATTCACATGGTCACATTGGACAACTTATTGTTGTCCAATGCTCGTACATTTGTTATTGTCATCGTGATTGTTTTCGTTGTTGTTGTTCTTTATGTAGGTATGTTTACGTGACCATAGCTACCTACTCACACGACGACAACAACACGAATTTGTAGATGTAGGAGGGAAGCGTGAAACATATCACCGGAACCATACACACGTTTGTCTTTACGTATTAAGCTCAGTAAACAGGCGTAGTGAATATGTGACCAAATATAATCCTCTCTTTCTCTATGTTTGTGTGTTACTGAGACATGAACATATTGTCTATAAGGTGCGGGGATACAACCGCGCAGAATGAGTAGGCCACCATTTTACGTATGAGTCAGCACGTTTTCAGAACTAGAATGGCAAACCTGGGAAAGGAGAGGGAGGTGATTAGCGGGTTTTTGAATTTAACCTATACTTCAAATGCGTGTGATAAAGAATAACTTCATGAAATAAGTAAACATACAAGTCAAAAAGCGAACAAATACTTTTGGTGATGGACATTAGCTGACCTTGCAGGTACTGTTGCTCCCACTGACGCAGGCACATACTGATTAGACACACCCTCCTAGAAACACAGAATGTCAATTATGAAAGTTGAAAAATTGGGTCAGAAAAGCATGCATAGATAAAACGTTTGATTATAAAATGTGACTTACGGTAGTGAACAAACGATAGATAGTCTCAAAAATCACCCGTTCAGTTCTCAGTGGAAAGATATTTTGTATGCTATCACAATACTTCTTTCCATCTAGTTCAGTCTAACAAAAAGCACCGGATTCGGGCTTCATTCTTACCAGTGCTTACAAGAAGTGTTCTTGTGTTTGGACTGGTATGTCTATGAGACCGAAACATTTACCGCTATGCTCTAGGGTTAGTTATCCACCGGATCACACAATATCAGATGGAAGTGTCCGAGAACAGCAGGTGTAACACCGATTGGTAAGACACTGAAGGCCAAATTTTGTCGTTTTTCATCCACGTCTGTAGAGTTAAATTGCTGCTGACGTAAATAGTTGTTCAGATAAACATCACAAACTCAAAACAGTTTACCTATCGTTGTTCGCACATCAGCCATGCTAGTCTGGGCGGTTTACCATATACAGTTCATTTCTTTCCGTCACTGCTAGATAGGAAATCTACGGAAATGTTGGCATATACTTCTTAAACCCAAGCAATTTAACAGCCAGGATTAATAGAGAGATTCCACTTCATACTTTTAACACGACTGGCGTTCAGCCATCAATTATCGATTTTTCCCATGACTATTCTATTAATACTAGCCAGTTCACGTGGTATGTTTGTTGCCTGTGGACTCAGATGTTCCACAAGATACAGTCCTATCAGCTGTTGTCCTCTTCCAGACCGTCTTTTTTTAGTCAACTGTACAAATATTCTTCACTACTTTCTTTTTCAGCCTTACACAGTTAACTTGAACTGTCAACTTCTTCACAGTTCGACAGTCTCCCAGTCATCCTGTTTAAATGTTCCAGTTTATTTTCAACAATGACAGATAATCAATATAAGGAAACTTTCACTTAATGTTCATTTATTCATATGAATAACAAACCTTTACTTCAGTAATTTTCTGTTAAGCATCTAGGACCTACTTTGTATAATAACATGACGTTCCTGTCAAAGTCAGAAAGGTGATTTTCTAAATGTGACATCTTAATTCCCTTTTCACCACTCCTCAATTGTCTAGTCGATTTCCAAACTTATTTGCGACCGACTGAATTTTCAGTTCACCAGTTGCGAGAGTTTCATACTTGTTGCATGAGCTTTAAAACACCTGTAGGGTTGTAATTGAATTCAATGTAAGCATGTTATCTACTGCCTTATTTCGCATCATTTTGTAACCAAAAGTCTATCTTAATTTCACGAATAACGAAAGAAGAAATGAGTCGCAAGACGTCAGAAATCGTGAATGCAACGCAAGAGACTTTTAGCAGAACAATTAAAACACAGTAAAATATATGCAAACATTTCACACAGACTTGTCAGTATTAAACTTACGATATCATGAACCGTTTTTTTCCCGCTACACCATGTGGGTAGCGACAACAGAAATGTCTAACCTTCTGGCTTAAGTCTAATTCTTTCAAACGTATCCCTACAGCTACAAGCGGATTCAAGTACAAGCAATTACCTACTCGCACATTAACTTCCGTTGGGTCTTAGTTAGTTCAGGTTCATTAGAAGTCTAGCGATCTTACTGATGGATTACCGGCAAAGTTGAATCAATGGGTTGTTGAAATGCATACCATGTATGGCTGCCACTACACTCCTATAAAGGTTTTATACTACTGTGTGTGTGACCAAACTAACTGGTTTAATTGACATTCCGTTGCTGAAGACGATACTATGCAAAAACATAACTTCCATTTCTGCTTCAGAAAACATATTGATCTGATTTCTGATAAACGCTCGGGAGACGGTAACAGAATGCCTGGTAAAATGAAACAGATCAGCTTTGAATTTACTTGCAAGGGATACGAACGACAGCAAATAACGTTGAAATCAAAGTTGAGTTGTCGTTTCCTCTTGGGTTGTCTCAAGTCTGTATCACCAGGACGATATTCGGCGAAATATGAACCAGGATAGTTCAGGATAACAGACTATTGTGCATTTGAGTAATTGGTTCATTCTAGCAAAGACCGAGATCAAATCTCAGCGTTGCATGGGAGACTTGCACTTCACTTGTACACTTAAACGGAAGACCATTATCCGAAATTGTGGTAACTTTCGGCTACGACGCTATGGGAAGGGAATTCAAAACTAACGTTCCCAACATAAGAAAACAATGCCATATCTATTCGAAGAAAGATGTCAAATGCGAGTGCTTTTACCACAGAAAGCTACCGATAGACATGCGTGATGTAAGAGACACCGTAAGCCAATCAGATTGCACGTTCCACAACGGATAGCCAATCAGTGTTTCATCAATTCAGCCCCGATTCCTGCTGATACCTGCCCAACCGAACACTTAGTGATCATCGAGATTCGGTTCGTGCACATCTGAAGTCACTTGCGAAATAGTTACAGTGGCTTAGTTGCTATGATGGGGAAAACCAATGAAAGCATACATACAACCCAAAGCGGGCTCATTGTTCAACGGTCTTCTGATAACTTGTGGAAATGTTCTGAACAAAGAGAACGCCGTACCGTAAAAGAGCAACGGAGACTGACAACACCAGTATGTGAGATTAACAGATGTAATGGTTGTGCCATTTTTTTGCATTCCCTTCATTCCATTCATTGTAAAAAAACAAACTGAATACCCAACTAATAATATGTAATCAAAAACCTGATAAGACAGAGAATCAGACATGAGAGCAGAAGCCAGCATAGTCAGTCAGATTTTGTTGTCTGGTTGTTATCGTCGATAGGTCGACACCAAATATTCGGCCACACAACAACCATCATCACCATGGTTACTGTGCGAAAGTGGTAAACAATATTCCCTTACCTGGAAGCCGTCCAACATGTCGGCATGCCAACTGATAATATCGGGTAATCGTTTGTGATCAACGATTAAGACGCACCCATGGCATGCACAAGTGACAGAAATGAGATTCGTTTGTTTGATTACAGTCGACTGTTAGTGGGTATAGTTATCAAGACGGATCTGCTTTGCTCAATTACACTTTTTAACGGTTAACGAATAATCATAGTAGTGCATATGACCAGCACATCTCTGAAAAAAGTAGGGAACTCACATGAAAGTCATGAACAGCGACAGTGTTACCGTGGTCATTTCAGTTGGTTAGTTTTAGGTTGGTCACATTCGCGACAAATCGATCTGTAGAGTCTAATGTGAAATGAATGGGTTTTCAGTGAACACCCTGTTGATAGACAAGAAAATATGCCACAGAAGCGGATATAATGGATATTGCCTATAACGATGAGTTAACGTTGCTGCAATCAAGAGAAGGCTTAGTGGTTATACCAAGAAAGTTATTAGGAATAAGAGAATGCAGTGGCCGAACTCGTAAAATAGGGCAGATTTAATAATTGCTTTACTACAAAACTGGTGTATATATACGCGAAAGCTTTGAACAACGAAGTCAGAGACTTCGAATCCTGCGAGGGTGGCCGCTAACAAATTTCCTACAGTCTGATTACACACGTACATACGGCTTAATTAAATAGGGAAATAAACACCAGTATGTCAAATGTCCTGCCGTTTAGGCGGCCAAAGCATGTGGGTACGCGATCGGTTACCTGTAAATCAGTTCGGAGGCTGTTGGTTATAAAACGTCACATCAGAGTCCACAAATTGCGCGTTATGCTTGAAGACACAAAATGACGTGTCTCAGATCCTATGGTTAGGTTTTGATCAGTCTTTTGGTGATTTGTGAATCTGCGTTGTTCGTGAATGCAGCTTCCTCAAACTCATCGTTTGATGAAAAACTGCCATGATGGCACAGTCCGTTGGGGAAATATTGCCCATTTGCATTGAATGGCCTGTGCTGGTTCTCAGTATAGCACTGCCATTCAGGCGTTCAAGTGGTTGCATGGACAGCCAGGTGCTGTCGTCCGTGGTGGCCAAAGCACTGAGTGGATGGGGCCAAGCGATGGCATGGTAATGTGCGTACACGCCCGTCTTACACACAGCCAGCCAATTTGGCTGTAGTTAAACCGGTCTGTTGTGCTCGTTCGCCCACCAGACTAAGTTAGGTGGCGTGCCCGTTGGGTAAGCCCTGTGATGTGGCTTTCGCATTTCGTCGCCCGGTCCAGGAGATATGTGGTGTGGTAACAGGGCTACCCATCAATGCCCGATTGTCTAGAATCAAATCGGTTCGGTAACACCAAATCATAGCTTTGTGTTCGCTGTGGCTTTACTATCGGTTAGTCAAACTGATCGACGCGCATACTTGGTTTATTCAAACCGATATTGTTGACTCTAGCAGAGTTGCCCGTTTTCTGGTGTGTGCACGCAGTAGAGACTAAGAAGCCGAAAGGAATTGACTTGACAACACTTGTTTGGCATAAACCAAAGAATAATCAATCCGTAAGCAGAAACTTATCAATGCTGATTAGAGAACACTGCGTATCACAAGATCGCATGACATGTAGGTTTGTTGTAGCCGCAACTAGTGGTGATTGTGTACAACGTAGAATTTATTGCTCCGTTTCAGGACATCATTGGAGTTTGTACAATTGCTTGTAAAACTGAACTGTCTCTGACGTCATTTCAGTGGTGAACTTAGTTTGCTTACTAAGATCTTACCAGGACTTTATGAACTTAAATAGTATTTTTCACGTAAGTGAGACGAGATTTATTAGACAAGTGGCAGAGTTAGACAATTATCATGACCAGCCCACTTACTGTCTGACAAAAACAACCATTAGGTCATTCGGTGAATGACTTCATAACTCTGACGGTTAATTGGACCTCGATAGACTATTTCTCAGTTTATTTTCTCTGCTCTAAGAAAACACTTCGGTTCACCGCTACACTTTTGTACAATTTGTTCACCTGCATAATATTTTTAGCGAAAGCTTCCCATGGTTTTTCAGTTCCCAATATTTGTTACATATTTGAAAAAGACCAGCCGTAGCTCGTGAGGTGTTTTTTCACAGTGAAATTTGTCGCATGTGATCAGTGATTGTTCACATTAACATGTCACGGAGTAATTCACTTTACACTTTCAGTATGAGTTCCTAAGGCGAATATTCGCCAATGTTTTCTGCATCCGCTGCTTTATACTGGAACTTCCAATGTTCTAATTTCCTTCCTGTTTCCGAGGCATTACGGGAAAATGATCGTGTTATCAACGATGACCGTTTTAGAAATTTAAAAATGCCGGTGTTGAAATGCTTACTTCTGATTTCTATGTTATCGAACAGGGTATTCAAAACCTTGAAAGACAGAATCATATAAGCGCATAGTGTCTGTGTTTGGCTAATCGACCAACCCGAAAACAATCAGTCGCGACACGTTACCGCTGTTCCACGCATTAGTTCAGATCCACGTTTTGGTCTGTGGAGGCGGTCGGCATACTGTTCACGTTGCACTGTTCAGACGTTCTCAACTGGTGACCACAAACCTCAGTGACATCACGTTCAGATGCGATTGAACATTCGCCGCTCCTGTTTTACTCACCGAGTTTTTAGATTGAATGCATGAGGAACTAGACTGGGCACTGTTGAAAATCGCAGATTGGGAAATTCAGTACAAGCCATCCTCATCAACGGTAACTGATCACCGTTCAACTCAGTGTTTGGACCAGCAGAATACCAACTACTTGGATTTAAAAAGAAGAAATCAAAGAAAGTGAGCTAAATGCTAACAAAAGTTGGGCGGCCACCGTCTCGAGAATGGCCATTTACTAAGAAGGTACGTTATAAATGGAGAACACTGTCGAAAACGACGGAGCCTAGCATTCTTCGTGGTGAATGCACGCAATGCAGATATCGTTGAACGACCTCCATGTGGACGTTTAGACGGTGACTAGGTGGTAACAATCTCAGAAGTAAGTTTACGAAGTTTGGGAACACGTTGCCTTTACCAATTCCAGACATGGGTACATACTCCGACATGCCCATAGCATCGTAAATAATGCGGCCGAGTGATTCAAACAGACGAAACACGGTCACAGGAAGCAGAAAGAAAATGTCCAGTTGGTGAACAAATGAGGGGAACTATACCTGGACTTCTACTCATCCCACAGAGCCGCATTTAGTAAGACCTGTCGATGCTTAAGAGAATCGATGAAACAGGAACCCTTCCTCTAGATTTGAACCTACCGGATATATGAGGGAATGTTGGTGAGGTGCTATGACAAGTCACCCAGAGACATTTTTGGACGAGAAGAAATAAATCTAGAATACAAATGAGACCCAATGTCGAAAAATCTGGGCTTCGGCTGGATTCAAACCAGCGACAGAAACAGCATGCCAATACACGGCAAGCGGTTAAACAACTGAGCTACGAAGCCACTCTGCGAGCTCAGAAGCTTCACATTTAGACTCACTTACCTGTTTACTTTACTGCGTCATACGGAATCCACCAAGTGACTCAGCGGGCCGCCTGCCCAAGCAGGATTCCTCTACAGTTCACGCTCGAATCCACCAACGCCACCGTTCAAATCCGACCGAAACCCAGCTTTTTCAGAGGTGGTTCTCATCTAAATTACGAAATCTGCCACGCTACTTATAAGTCCAGAATAAGTAACCTGGAGAACTGCGGGGATCATCAAACATGAAAACCAGGGCGTTTTTCAATACAATCTCTATAACACTAATAAATGAATTACAGGACGAGAGACCGCTTTATCATGGTCTTAAGTAGGGGCTCCATGTACTTCCCGAAGGGTAGACATGAAACACCGATGGTGAGAAATCAATAAGGAGAGTGAACGCTTTTGCCAACCCGCATCATCTACGGCGCCGAGTGTCATTGAGAGGAAGGGTATACAAAGTTTTCGTGCCTTCTGTTTTGTTCCAGGATTCGGAAACGTGGCCTCCCCGTGACGAAGGTATAAACAAACCTGCAATAGTTGATCATCCTTGTTTCGGGTACTAAGTTCACCTCAAATGGGATGATCGCGTAAGCAACACTGTGGTTGGCCAGTGTATTTTTCGGAATGCCCAGGATCCGCGATCAAACAGCCAAATACCCGGGTTGTATGGTCTGTAATGGTTAGGTCACCCACTCTACACGTCATCGAGTGTCTACATCGTGGATTACCGATTGAGACCGAGAACAGTTGGCCAAAATCGCCAACAACATAGTCACGGAATATGAAAATCCTGAACATACCGCTGGGGAACGTAGATAAGCGCAGACTGACCTTCAGGTTTGTATCGAATGGAAAACAGAGGAGATACATCAACCTTACTTCCGAGATAATGGAAGTAGTGAAAAAATGTGTTGGAAGGGAAGCAAGTTTCCCGATTCTTGTTATAAAAGTCGTACATACAAAAAAGACCAAACGGTCATCTCAGAGGCTGCAGGTTTGGTGGAGATTAGATGCATCACGAATGACGGAAGACTGAGTTGGCAATATATTCGAGGACCCAAACTCAATGGTATCCACTTGTGAGGAGGCGCAAAGTTTAGCGGCAGCCCTGTCAAGGCACGAGGACATACGAAAGGTAATCAATCATCAGCGTCCAGAAAGCTTTGATGTCCCTGAATCCACCGACTATGAATGGGAATTCATTTTGTTGGAAGATGGGGGCAAGTAGCCGGAAAGATGGTGACTTTCCGTGCACGCGATCACCTGGAACTGTTATGTGAGCGTGTATTGAGCCTGCGGTGGGGCGTCTCCACCGGTTACTCAAGTATACTCATTGAATGTGCGTGTTCTGCACATTTACGGACCAGTCATCAGTGAGTGCTTCAGGACCCAGTTGGCGCATTTCAAACTTCTTGAACACGAAAAGGTGACCCCCCCTCACTTTATGTACATGACGTGAACGGAACTAGAACAATGACAAATGAACATATTATCATATCTAAACCAGTGTTTGTTGAAACATAAACTCGCTTGTGTAACCATATTAGACTGGAGGTCATCTCGAATCACCAGATCCCCAAGTTCAGAGATTTGAAGCCTGTTTCGAAAAGAGCGGTGTGACTAAACCGAAATGCTGACTCGCCCAATGTGTTGCAAAAAAACAACACAGAAACGGCGTTTCCTTGTACTTCCGAATGATGTTCACAGATTATCTTGAGGGTGATTTTGAACCGAGATATCAGCCCAAGATCATTTCCTGTTGAAACTAACTTTCCCACGTTCCTCCCATTTACTCACTGCAAGTATCCAGATGTGAATTTGTTATTCACTCTGGGACTTCAGACCTCACAGACACCTTTGAGAAACATATCCCGTGTGCACAACGTATCTCGACAGCATCATCCTGTGTTCCGTTCTTCTGATGCCAGATATTAAGGCTGGGCAACTGAAGTAGCTGCCAGCAATCGACGTTCAGTTCGAGTCAACAAGCACAGGAACGCAGAAACAGCTGGTTTGATGAGATTTACACTATTTTCTTGCATTTGCAAGCCAATTTCACTAAATTACACAGACAGTCGTGATAGGTGAAAAATGTCATGCTTGACACGTGTTAACTCACTACTAAGATTTCAACACTGAGTCGTACAACCTTCAGAAAATGCGTGAAAACGTATTGCACAGTCCCATTTCGAAATCCATTGTAACTTCGTGAGCATGATAATTCAGAGCATGAGATAGTGTTTGAAGCGTTGTTAAGACTGCTTAGTGAAACATAAAGCCGAACACCTAGTCAACTGTGAACACATTAGGCAATCTTCTTCAATAAAGGGATAGGCCGGTGGCATCGTAACACCACTGACAGCACCCTACTTATTATCTGCGCAACAATCATTATGAGCAGGAATTCTTAATTTCGGAAAGGCATTCGAAATGAAAAATACTGATTCCCTTTTCACACTTGATCTAGAAGGTCCATAAACAAGTTAGTTTTAAAGCAAGCTTTCGTCGCCACCTTCTAACTATTTTCCGACTATGGCTTTCTCAATTCTTCTATTGCTCCCTCCACAATCGGAGGAGACAATATCACTCGCCTTGAGAACCGTCGACTCAGATGATAGTAATAACAAGTAACGAATTGTGCTAATTACAATTTTCGTTTCTAAGATTTCATTTTATGAAAATCCCCGGACTAACTTCAGCTTTGACAGCTAAAACACGAACAGTCCATTAGAATTTTAAAATCAGACCTGAATGGGACCGTGTCTTAGGGGAGAGTTCGTCTAGCTATCCATAATAGCCGAGGAAGGAAAAGTGGTTCGACGTTCACAATTACTAGAGCGAATTAAAGCCTCCACGATGTGAGCCAAATTCGGCACAAACTATCCCACCGACCTTGGCATGTAGGTTGCAAACGTGACGCTCAAAACTATACGCTGAAACACTTATGCAATGATATTTTCACCTCGCTTGGTCAGGAAACCCTTGCAACCTAAATGCCAAGCTCAACGACATACCAATACCAAAACCATCAACTCGAGCTACGAACACAACCACTGTTCCCAACCATCAGAAATCCCACCGATCGCACATCGGGTTATAAATGAGTTATTAGACTTAAAGCCCAGATCCCACCGTCAAAGACACAATGAAATGTAACACATCTGTCTTTTGTTCCGTTGAACAATAAGAGATTGAAGCACATTGCTCACCAATACAATTATGTCTATAAAAAGATGTGGACGGGCCAACTGGCCAAGAAGTGACTTCGAAGAACGCGGAGAACGTAAACGTCAGAATACAAACAGTATGAACTGAGAATGGGGTGAGGACCGTTCAAACTATCAACCATTTCTATCCGATCCAGGCGAATCCGATGCCGAACCCGCCCATGTCTTGGTCGTCGGGGTCGACGTTGCTCGCGAGTCATCGGCTGTCCTGTCGGAATCGATCACAAGTGGTTTCTCAGATTCGTACACGCGCAGCACAAGCATGAATTGTCGAGAATGGAAATAGAGATTGAACAAACCAAGCAGGCCGGTGGCCGAGAGACCAATCAGTTTATACCACTCGAATACCCAACGAAGACTGTACAACTGGTAGACGGGCACCACGAGGGCAACAAAGAACAGCACGGAGATTGGGCGTAACGGAGCGCCGAACAGTAGCTGGTTTGGTGCGATAAAAAGGAAACGAGTATAGACACGATGAATATGGACGACAGTGACGATTATCGACGCTGGTGATGGTGACGGGTACACTGTTGATCAAACAGGCACTCCTCACGCAATAACTGAAACTAACGGATTACTGCTCATCACATCGACCACCAAACCTAACACCAGATATAATTCCATAGAATGTACTCCAGCAGACACGAATGCATAATTAAGAATAGGAAAAAGATTAACCTCGTGAGACGCAACACTACCGCAGGCAACAGATTCAGATGGAATTTGATTTTTTTTATTATAGAGCTCTACCACCGGCGGAAATTTTCCAGATGGACAGGTGCCAGTCGCTTTGGCATTTGTGATTAACTTAATGACAGGCGTTTCTCTGATCCGTCACATAATCCCCAAAAAGTTTCCACCAAATGTGAGCCTCAAAGGAAAACTAGTCAATTCATTGGTTCGCCGATAACGTGTACTTCTGCTTCTGGAGTATAAATTCTTCCCAGTCTCGTAAATCATTCTTTGTACAAACACAAAGGGACGCGTGATTTAGAACGAGGATCAGCTAGCAGCTAACCACAACATGTTCGTTCTCTCTATGTATTACACTGTAAACTTGTAGGTTACCACCTGTGTTGCCGCTGCAAATTTTTCGCATTGTGAATTATCCAGACATTCACTCAGAGTAAATGAAGCATACGGTAGTCGTTAGGGTTGATGCTGGGCTACTGACCTGATTAGAGAGCCTGTTTATATAAGCCATCATGTGGTGTTGTGACTTCAGTGAGTTCTACAAACACAAAACGATGAGTCGCCTGAAAGGACGACTGACAAGTAGTACACTTCATAACGTTTGCTTTATTTATTGTTTCGCCAACTGTGTTGCCCATGTATACTTCATAGTATCTCATTGACAGGATGGGAAAATCTCAATGGTAGACTTAATATCCGGATTACAATGCTCTAGAACGTCGCCAACTAACGGGGTTACGCAGAGTATTTCGAGGCGATCAACCTTCTATTTTTCTCTCAAAATTGCTTGTAATTTATGGATACAGAACCCGTACATCACAAAGTTGAATGGAGCTAACAAATGTGTAATTTTTTCATGTTACCTATGACTGAGAATTCCAGAGATTGCGGATGGGCACGTTCGGGCAGTCAATGTTTTGTTCCGAAGAGTTGAGCCTTCGTGTGCCCACTGTAAGTGGATGTTCATTCATAGTTTATAAAACAGGTGGCTGCCGTTGCTGCAAAAGCTACAGTAACTCTCCATAAGTGGTGTAAAGTAAGTGGGTTGAATATTATCTAAGTTCTAAATACTATATTATAAAACCAATTTGTCGACTACATTGCTCCTACACATTCTCCAAATCGACTGAATATTGTTTTGTTTTCAATTTGAAAAGGACGGGATGAACAGCACTCTATAGCACTCAAAGTAACTGTTATCGAGTGTTCAACACCAAATCTATGTCTTAAGATCGATTTCGTCTCCATACGGAATTATTAGGTGGGGATATGACTGTAATTCACACTGAAATTGCCGGGCGGATTTGTTGCTGCTCGTTCAGGGCCACATGTACACGCACACGGTCAGACGCATTGAGCAAACACAAGCATTGGGAAAACCTAAGATCGTCCTGAGCTAATGCAGTAACCAACAACCCGAACTGCGCCTTTCCTGATAGGCCTTAGGGATGATGTGGTTAACACGCTAAATACCACGTTACATTACCTCTTCTGTAATAAATGATGATCGTACGATCGCTACAGGAATGAATAAGAATTTCGATCTAAAAAACTGTCGATCTATTATCTGGGGCTTGATAACAAGAACACAGTCGACAATGCAGAGTAGGAATATGTGAGCACAGGTTTTCATGGATGAAGATTCAGCTTCCAATGCATTTTTTGGAAGAAAAAAGTGGAAGGCTCTATATGGCGAACAGTGCGGCACTCAAACGTGTTACGTTAGTGCCACGCATGTGAATCTCAAAATCAACTCGAGCAGGAGGTCAGATGTGAGATGCGTATTTCTATCGCACTAGGGAGCTTCGTAACCAAACATTCAACATTTATGTATTTGCCAGATGCCAGAAACGAGCCTTCTTTTAAGTAAAACATGCACTTGGTTATTACTATCAGCTAGCCGCTTTCGGGCATCGTCTGACGAACTAGAACACAGAAGTGCATGTGAATGACGTGAGACAGCAGGTTGTTGCAATAGACGGCATTTTCCGGTAAGCGAAGCTGAAGGGCTCTTTTACAGACACATTAACTCAAAAGTAGACCTTACATGACAATTGAAGGATTTATGACTTCATGGCAAACCCTAATCGGGACCGTCAGCGCAACCGCCTGACCTACAAGTTGTCACACATAACGAACGGATGGTTGGGGCTTTGTTCAAGGGAATTGTTGGAATTTTACGTTAGAGAAAATCCACCATGTTCATATACACCTGACGGTATAAGGCAGAGTAAAGACAAAGACAAACAAAAAAAACGAGGCAGTTTGTTTCAGAAGTGGAAAAGATCGTGGGAACATGAATAAAAAAAGTCAAGTCAGTTGAGATAGTAAAAAAGAGGATAACTTACACATGGCAAACGATAGAACAAGGGTACCTCAACAAGTAAGACCGTGGTAGTATCGACAGCACAAAACAAACACCACTTCAAAGTTGCCCAGATGGTTAGGCTGCTTGAGGACTCAGACTAGTGTATACACTAAGTCTTCGACCGAAGTCATCCGTTGATGGCGTTGTCATGACAGATTCAAGTAGAACGTTCCAGGTTGGACACTCAATAACACTGAAAGAATGCTGTCTGCTGTTTAGGCGACTCACCTAGTGTTACAGCCCCAGTGAGTGATCATGGGGAAAACTACCGCGTAAAGATACGCATGCGGGTAAGACGGCTGACGTAACACTCCATAGGTCAAATTAAACATACAGAGGGCTGATCCGGTTTAAGCAATCTTTCTGGGTAAGGAAGTAAATGACGTAATGAAACACGCTTGGTGGTCCGGCGCTGTATTCTCACCAATCATACGAATAACTTTCGTAAGGAATGAGCAACGTATGTGAAAAGTACACCCAATGTGAGGGTGTAGCACACACACACACACAGAGAGAGAAAGCACTATAACTGAGGTTTAATAGCCTAACAGTCATCCAAATTCCCTCGCAATCAAGAAGCAGTGGGCAAACGGGCTTATAACTTCCCAAGCGATTGTTCTCAAGTCCTGTTCTCAAAGGATGTAGACAGCTTTTCGACCCATAAGAAGTATTCAGCAAGAGAAGAGTGGCAAACGTGCACCATTACACATTCAGATGAGTTAATGAAAAGATCGTGAATTGTAGCCAAGTGATACAAACTGTCAATATCATTTCGAAGGCTACCCATTTAGCTGTACTGATCACTATTCGATATATTTTCGTGTCATCTGCGCACAGTAGCACCGGGGAACGTACTACCAGTTCAAGTACGAAAAATGTAAACCATATCGGGCCTAAAATGGAGTCCTGTGGCACAGCATTGGTTGTAGAGTATCAACATGTAGAACATCATTAACCTTATGTTGAAAAGTCTACCTTTAAGACGGTTCGTGAGCCATCAATACCACACTGATGAGGGTCCATACACATTCGATTACAACACTCCTGAGGAAGGCCACCCGAGGTGGTTGAAACGTAGAGTATTACAACTTGCTCGTAACGTTGTGTTATTCCCAATCTGTTTATCAGTTACACCAGGTAGCCTCCACGTGCATGACAAACGGAAATCCCACTGATGTGCAAATGAAGAATATTGTCTCTCGACGTCGCCGACATGCAGAGTGGACTGACTGTTGAAATGACACAAGTACCAAGCGATCCGGAGTACCAGAAGTTAGCAAAGGAATGAAATATAGAACATGCATACACAAATCTGTGAGTGAGAAGAGAAGGAATCCCAACAGGCAATCTGATCATTCTATATAAGTGGACAGGTTCGTGTCCAAGCCCAAACGCTGTCACACAAGCGCACATGTCCTAATTACAGGCAACCGTACCAGGTCAACGACAGGAAAGCGTGAACAAAAGCAGTATTCAATCAAACGCCCTTGGGAACCAAATGTGCAGACGACGCCTGCTCATGCCCGGGAGCATTTGTGATCGACAGCGTCAACTGGATAGCAAAGACAAAAAATGGAGCAGAAGGCACAAGGGGTAGGCACAACAGATGAAGCGCCTCCCGTCTACTCCGGGTTCGGCATTTGCTACGGAAACCAGACATATTGGGGGATGAGGTCCAAGACAAACGAATGGCAGGAGGGATCGATCAATCGCGATCGATTCGATTGGCAAATGGCCAAAAAGACATGACAAACACAGAGCGTATGAGCAAAACGTGAACCCGGATTTTAACTGGGTGGTACACACACGCACACAGTCACAAACGGACAAGTATTAAGAGGAGACAATGAATGTCGCACACTGCTTCACACGGAATTGGGCCCAAAACGGTAGTAACCAACCCCACAGTGTGTGTATGAGGGCATGGAGACCATGATGTGACATAGACAGGCATGGCTTTCAGTGATGCGTTGGTATAATGATTAAATTAACTACCTAGGAAGCAAAAGAGTGCGCATAGCCAATCACCTTTTCGAACTTTAACACTGAGAATAGACAATGTGAGGTATGAGGTGATTCACAGAAAGTGCGGCGATAAGTGTGGTTATTCAGGCTTGTTTGTGGCCATCGATACACAACACCACTATTCTAGGCAGTCAGTTCCAAAGTAATTCACGTGGATAGACCGGACGGTAAGCCACAGACGTTTAAGATAACGACTATGAGGTCTGAGGAGCGCGTAGAGAGACATCTAATCGTAAGTGAACATAACCAGCTGTTCCAATTTGGAGGACCAACAGTAGTTTTCATTGCAAAGCGGGTAGAGGAAGTGTCAACATCGAAACCAACAAACGACAGGATGTAACGAAAACAAACGGGAACCACCCAGTCATCAATGGATGAGCAATCGATGGTTTAAGCAAATCAAGTTCCCATGACAAATCGCTTGAGTGCACTCAGTCAAAACGGGTCTGAGTGTATGGGGACAGGTCACCCGAGTGCAACTATCGCCTGACGACCAGTAAGCAGACCGGATTTCCGGAGGTTGAATTGTAGCGGGAAACACCGTGTGGGACCGTGGAAAACAAGAAAATGACAGCAACGTTGTGAAATAAATAGTCCACAGAGCATGTTCTCAAACCGACACTTCACTGTGACCGATTTCGTAATCAGCGGGATTCGACCGGTAGAGATAATCTGAAAAAGAGGATAACTATCAACTCTCATGATACGAGCCAACAAATACCTGCCCACTAGAGACTACTGATTCTATCCGCGTCGTCCATGAATAGGTTATTGAAGTAACCGATGTTCGATCTACTAACACTTCTTTAAATTGGGTAAATACAGTCCAATGAGGTGTTCGTGCATACAAGAGACTTTAAAACAGTTTCGATTTTCCGAAATGATGCTACAGAACTTAGATGAGCTGTTTTATGGTTAGGAAGGCCCGCAGCCTCAGAACGCCTCCAGTGATTGATCGGTGATGGCAGCCTGGAGTGCACAGTGTTTACAAAGACAAACGAGTTGCTACCATGTCACACATCAATTGACCAACCGTTATTCAAACTAATTTAAGTGACATCCGGCAAATGAAATTAGTTCAAATTTCTGAACTAACAATGGGCAAGAGAGTGGTTAACCTGTATCATTGATTTCATGACAACCCCCATGATTGTTCAGGAGTCACAGAGTCATTCAAGGCCGGTATAGATGTCTAAGTGCTACGCAATCGTAGATTCTTATAACCCACAAAAAACCTTATATCTAAACTCAACCAATCAACAAAGTTATCCACACCCTACAAGCAAGCAACCGAGGGTGAGACGATCTTCACCGTCCCAGTTCAGTGATTATTCTTAATTCACAGATAACTCACGTATGAGACAACGATAATCACGTTACTTGAATCCAAATACTGGTCATCACTCCCAACGTTTTCAGCCACCCACTGTCTGAGTTAAGGGGCTCCAGCATGTAAGACAAACAAAACCTACAAACACTGGTCTTCTGGAAACGGTTCCTAGAGTTGGGAGTTCGGAATCGGCCACCTACCATACAAAAACATATATCGCAGTATGAAAAAGCATTATAACTGATGACCGTTTCATTCCCTATAAAAGCCTCCATTCATATGGGCAATCTTTGCTATTGAACAGAACAGTGGTAACATGAGCTGCAATGCCATCATTTGCGATTCAAGGTTTGGTACGTGTGTATATAGTGATATTTTCTTCCCAGTCATAATTCTGATTATAACAAAACATACATCAATGGGACTAACAGAACAGGTGACGTAACGCGGAACCCAGGCGCAATACAGGGCCAGTATTGGAAAAATCAGATGAAATCTTGAATTGTTCATCAACAAAATGCGGTAGATTCTTTCAGCTAATTCGTCATCGTAACAAACAGATTGAGCAGGAACGCCCGGACAAAAATAACGGTCAACGGACCTGTACGGATATACAACACTGATTGACGGATGTGTAAAAGGTTAGCCCCCTAAATTTGGACAGCACTTAAATCAAGAGCAATTTGCAACGGAGATAACAGCAATGCTGACAGTGAAATGTCTGCCTAGTTGAAAATTCGGTTAAATCCAACCGTACAAAATCACACACAGAAAAACTATGCCATACAGATGCGTTCACCACATCATACTGTTCGTGAAAAAGTGTGTGGAGAGCAAAAAGTACGATCAACAGAGAGAATCATTAAATTGTTCTGTGACAATGTGGTGACAAAACAGGTATGATTGCTCAGCGCCAAAAGAGTCGGAACAGACGACCTCGTCAGCATCGAATGAATACATACGTAAAAACCTCACCACAATGATAGTCGGTTTGAACAAAATCGGTGAAACAATAAGAGAACAAGTATGTCCACGGAGTAAACGCATCAGGTTATGCTAACCCAAATGGGGAGCCTGTAGGAAGGTAGTATGATCACGCACACAACCGAGATAGAACAACGTATAACGCCATGACATATGAGCACTCGTGAAGCACAACGATCCGAACCCAACCAACATAATCTTTTTTGTACATAATCACTCTGCCTGCCTCTTTGTCCGGGCGTGTTATGAGTAATCATCACATTCGCGAACACTTCTCACGGCCTGAAGATGTACAGCTGCGATGGGAGTTTTATGGAAGAAGAATGAAGACAAATGACTAAGTCTGATTTGAAATGCTCCAGATTGACCACTGACATAGAGGTCAGCTGATTGGTCCGGTTATAGGCCCTTTCAAACTGAGCTTCAATTACTAACTGGTCGTCTCTGCGGTGTGAACAGCAAAAAGTTGGCCAACAACCCCAAGCTGGTCAAACAACGAATGCTAGCCACCACGGAATAGACTATTATTCGATTACGCAATCCAATTCTTTGTTCTCAAAAGGAGTTCGTACAAACCCTGCAATTGCCGTGGCCAAAGGTCGTGGCATTGGCGTCTGCTTCGATTTCTATGACCTAATTGGAGGCGGATCTCTAAACCACTCATCATAAACACCAGTGAATCGTTTGAGTGGCTTAACCCATTTGTTTGAAACTTTGTACCCTACTATACGGATCAACAGTAGTTTTCTTGATACTGATTTAATTTTTTGAACGTATATAATTGTAATGGTCTGATGAATAATGATCGAAAACAACTGTTCTTCACCGTTGTCTTTTGACTCCATGGGAACTTTCATGAGAAATGCTCATTGGCATTCGAACCAACGACAGGATACAAGCCTTACTGTGCATACATAAAGCATGACCTTGATCTGAACCGTAAGAAGTGGTTCAGCAAATATATCAATATACTAATCATTGGAAAGTCGAGATTAACGCGATAAAAAACATAATAGTTGCATGAAAAATCAGGATTTAACAATCGTGAAATACTTTTCAAGAACGTCTGGAAAATAGTCTGTTTCCGACGAAAATAAGACTTTCCCATGCAGAAGAGGAGTCATTATCTATTGATTACGAACACAACGTTGAGGTCTAGTGTGCAACAGTAAAAACGATTCCATGAGATCCTAACCATCTCAAATATCGATAAACCAGAACAGGGTTAACATTATTTGTACATTAACCAAGAAGAGCTAATACGAAGCACATTCAAATAAAAATGATGTCCGTTCGTTCAAGTTAACGGGAACGAACAGCGACCTAGCATTAAAGACGTCGACGTGAGTTGTGTTGATCACAGGCTGCGATGTGTATAAAAGTCAGGAAACGTGGTGGCGTTGACAGAAATAAAGGCTGAAAAGTTTGAAGCCTGTATGCCGCAGAGGGGACTTTCTTTAAGTAACTTTTGATGTCACAAGTTAGTTAGATATTGAGAAATCTAAAAAATATTCGATATGTGTGCTATCCTGAGTTGACACACACCATCCAGTACATTGTTTAATGCTAGATAAAGCGAACAGAGAAAGCTACCACTTACGTGAAAGCGGGAATGTGACGTATTACCCGGCTCTGCAGCAGTGTGGCAACCAGATGAACAAAACTGACCACGGATATGTCTAACGTACGTGGCCTCTGGGTATATCTGAAATGAGAGGCGGGAGAGGTAGAATAAGCGAGGTAGATAAGCGTCACTATATCAACCACATGATCTGACAGGACAGTGTGAAGCAACCAACTACCAACAATCATATTGAACTGACAGCACACTGCGTCAGGCAAAATGTACATGCCAGCCGACCTGCGTTTAGCTGATTATCAGAGTTAAGCAGGTGGCTATATATGTAGTTACAAAGCTGAAACCGAACATTAGGTCGCAGGGAGTTTGCGTACCTGGGAGGCACCTACCAAAGGTAGGGGTATACGAACTGAAAATGAAGTCCGTGTTCTTATGGAAATGGCAAGTTTCGTCACGTCAGATTAGTCCTGGGGTCAAAACGGTTCTAGTGGGTTGAGAAGTGATAATTTGGCGTGCAGTCGTGTCTTCACGCTGTGCTCCTCTCACACCATCGTACACTCTCGCATTCTACGGATAGACCGCACAGTGGTTAAATTTCCCAAAAGTTAACTCCCGTATCTGCGCTACTCCTCATTCCGTTCGCAATCTTGAATGATATTTCGGCGGCCTCTTTGGTCCCACTTTTTAAGAATACTAATTGAACTATACAATAGACTGTAGTTTGTACCTGTTTTAGCCTGCCCACAAAACCTAGTAATCAAGTCCTGTTCTGGCTGAAAAAGGACTGAGGTAATCAGGACATGATGCAACACACTTCAAGGTAGATAGTGCACTAATGCGACAAAACTAAGAACAGATTACGCTTTGGCTACCAATTGTGGCAGCTTGTAATCAATGTGCCCAATCGCAGCCATCGGATGATGACAATGAATAAACAATGTGGAAGTTGGGGGGTGAATGTTGACATTGAAAATCGAATTAGTTCACTCATCCGAACTATAAATCCCAGCCCCAGTTGTACATTCTTACTGAAACCTCATTTTACACGGTTGTCAGATTTTAGTTGTGACCGCATGTTGTTTGCAGAATATATGTATATTGATCTTGATCGTCTAAGCACAGACTATTAGATATTTCATGCTTCAGGTCTCACCACCTACCCCTAAGTTCTGGTTTCCTATTACTACCGGAGGGCCGTTAATTTTATTTTCCCAAGTGATCTTTATATACATACTTTATTACGAGTAGGTAGACTGTTGATGCATTATTGTCAATCTCGAGGGTGATAACGCAACGTAGACCACTGAAATACGACACGATGATGACCAGCAAAAGCGGCGCTTCTCATACCGACCATAACAATTGGTAGTTTGGTACCAAATATTTCTAGGTTTGTGTCATAAACTTGCGACAGGATAGCCTGGAACGAGTGGTAGATACGGTAATCAATAGGAATGCATTTAGAGAAGCCGTAGAGCGCAATTGAAGTTTTTAATCCAAAGCTTGGTATGCTCAGACAAACAAAGAGAACGTGTACGCACAGTTTCCAACAGCAACCATGAACAGCGCGTGCACACGCTATGGCTACTCACGGTAACCTGGATACCAGTTGCATTGCGACACAAAAGAACGCACGTACAAATTAATTTTGGTCACGCCCAGTAAAGTCACTGGCTGCTTGCGCGAAAATGTGAACAGTTTTGAAATGATTCAGTTCGAAGATTAACGGCAAACACGGCATGTAGATGGAAGATTAGCAAACGAAAAGAGAGACAGAGCGAATAATGTACGCTATTTCACATCACCGTACAAGATCATAGATAAAGTTTATGTATTTGGACCACATACAAATACGCAAGAGTAATAGAACAAAATTCGGGTACTACAATAATTGCCAATAAAAACAACATAATAGCAGTGTTAGTAGTGGAGCTTTGTTCTCACTAAAGAACGTTTAGAACAAAACGAAATTTGAAATTTGGAAAGAGAGGACGAAAAGAAGAAAAACGGAGGGCCTAATATACAAATCGTAATTTAACAGATAGGATCAAGATGTTTTCACCTATTCATTCATAAAAAACAAGAGCCCAGCCAACGCCATCAAGACAATACTAGTGTTTCTGCGAAGGTCACACGGACTTCCGAACCACTTTTGAGGATGAGAACAGTTGACAAAAAAGCACCAATCAAGAGGTACCCCTCTCGTTTTCCAAACAAACTCAAAAAAACGTGTAATCAGTTGTAATACCGACCTCTCCGTATCATATTCGAAAAGATGAAAATGGATATCCGAATTTATGGTATTATCGTGTGTCAATAATGCAGGCTCTAGAACCATCCCTACATTCAGGGAAAGGCAGTCTGGAGTGCAAACACCGGCAATTCGGATTCCGTGGTTTACATGATCTAGTTCCGGATGGCTAAGCTGTTCTTCAAAATATTCAGCCCACCCACCAAGTTGGTGTGAGCGGGTGGTGATAAGTGAAACATTCATTCATGGTTGATCCAGCTGCTATGAAGTCGAGGACCAACACAATCAGGAATCGGTGAGAACAGTATCTCGACATTCAAAGAGAAAGACTCGTGCCTTAATTCTGGGATCGTGAAACTCACGATCCTTGCGCAGGTCTATGGTCGGCGTGCGTTCACATTCTCAACAGTGGTTGCCATAATCACAGACAGCAGAAATCGGGTGACGCACGGTTATAAGGTTCAGCGATGTGACAGCAATCCAGTCGTTGTAACCGTATACCTCCGACAAAAACTACCTTCTCTTAGCCATTGCCATTTGTTCCCTAGGTTCGTAAAATGTCCTAGCTTGAGTAGACATTTGCAATTTGCTCATCACTGTTGAATGGTAAGTGCTCCTCACAACCTTCACGCTCGAATGCTGATTAACTGGCTCACATTTTGGAGCGGACGAGCACCCAGCGAATAGAAGAAACGCAACCCGAATGACAGAATTATGTAGATCCCGGAGGCAACTCCAAAAGAGAGCGACGTCACCTGTGACTGAACACCAAATGGTCGATTCGTGTCCATGATGGAGATGTACAAAATTGTCTTTATGTGATACGATGCTTTTCCCCGTGTCAAAATGCGATAATCCAAATGAGGGTATCATGGGATGCAGATATTTGAGGCAGCGAACTGTGTTTGGTCACTATACAAGCCACCCGGTGACCCCTTTCTGAGCATTGAGCTTGATGGTATGATAGTCTGAAGCCTTTGCCTACTTCAGTAGGATGACGAAAGCACCACAAACCATATTCCTGGCAGCACCTAAACTACCATCTGTTGGAACGCATGCCGGTATATTGAAGACAACGCCTGTTAAATTGACATCGACACGCTAACCGATGTACTCAGTCTGGCAGCGTATGCGAGCACTCGCTGGAACCCAATCGATGAGGCCTTTCTTTACTTTGGAATTCAATGAGATCCACATCCGCGCTTGACCGTCAGATATAGATTTGAAACAGTTCATTCCCTTCAGAAGTTTGAACAAGACCGTTAGAACACGAAAACTGGTAGATGCAAGCATTTCGTATTGACTCGTCAGTACCAAATTTGCAATAACATGAAACAGGTTTTTTATATCAAGCATTAAGGGGGGCAGGGTGGATAGTCAATTGGTGGTTTAGGAAAGGTCACTAAGTCCAGGGAAGGGTCCAGTATACGAGCAATTGTTTCTGAACACACAAAGTCGGCTTCAGTCGATTGATTGCAACCGCCTCAGCAAACCGCAAGGATCTTGGATTCGAGTGACGTAACAGGATTCTGAATGCATCGACGGGGATATCACGTGGGAAACTCCAAAACAAACACTCATCTGCATGTGAGAATTACGTTTGATTCTGGCTAAGGTTGCGCGTCGCGGACCAGGCCTTCGACCTCACATCACCTCATAGTTACGGCTAACCGTTGAGAGAACAGTTTCTTATCTAAAGGCATTAATGCGACAGAAATATGGAATTTTCCAGCCAGCCTCTTTCGAAAACAAGCACTAGACTCGAGTTTCGCTCTCATTAGAGCTCATCAGTAGTGCATATCCTTGCCACGGCCGGGATTTGAACTCCGGCCACTGACCTCACATTAGGCACGACCGAATTATCCAATATGAACGGGCAACCTGATCATTGCTCACAAGCGAGAGTGGTTGAGCGTTTAGATTTGATAATTCGGTCGTGTCTAATGTGAAGTCAATGGCGCAGTAGTCAACACGGTTGCCTCATGATTGGAATGGCCGGAGTTCAAATCCCGGCCGTGGCAAGGATATGCACTACTGACGAGCTCTAATGAGAGCGAAACTCGAGTCTAGTGCTTCTTTTTGAAAGAGGCTGGCTGGAAAGTCTATCTGAATGCGAAGGCTGCGATCAAATGTGAGTGATGGTCAACTTGAAAATAAACCAAATACCCGACTACTCATCAGTAATCAGAAATATGGAAGTCACTTGCCGTCAAACAGTAGGAACGTACTGTAACAAGACAAACCTTAAGAAGCAGGAGTGACAATACCGTCAAACTGCCGGCTGCACAGTGCAAATAGGGTGCAAACATGAGCAGACTAAGAATTCACCGATCCAAACAGGACTGTGGTGAAATGTTGCTCAATAAAGCGCGATCTTTGTTATCCAACACACACCTCCCCAGGCCAGGCGCGCAATCAGGTTTATGAATCGGAATTCCAGTCCAAAACGAAGTGGTGGTTTTCACTCACACGTCGTGTGCACTTCTACTTGGTCTGTATGTATGGCTGACGTTTTCTGTCGCGGGTTTTTTTGCCCGCTGTTCCCCGTCCGTCGGTCCGGATTCACTGCGGTTCATAGTGGTAAATCGTTCGCTTCACCGCCTTTTAAAGTTGCCGGGGCAGGATGTTTTCAGTGGATCAGTCTCTTACTTTCACTCGATCTCCGATATTGAACAGGTGCCACTTATGTGTCGTGCCTCACGTCATGTTGTAGCGAAAAGGTGTTCAGTAAACCATAATCTTTACTGTCCAACTCGCACGTTCCCACGCCGCGTTCAAGCTTGTGTTTATGAATCGGAATTCCGGTCTACAACATGACCCCGGTTTCGGCTCACACGTCGTATGCACTTCCGCCCAGCTTGCATGTAGCCAGAGCCTTCTTTCGGAGGCTGTTCGTTTGACATTCCTCGTCCGTTGGTCCCATCTCATTGATCAATGGTTCGTCCGGTCGTCCGTAATCCGCTCGCGGTGGACTTTTGGACGTACTTTATCACCGCGTTGAGGTATTCCACTGAGAGTTGGAATATTCGCACCTCCGATTTGGTTATCCACCACATATTTGCTTATTTCGGCGTCGTGTTTCTGTTGTCCCTTCTAGTGCACGGTGTTCCAGGTGTCGTAGCTCTCGCGGTGATGAATTTCCTTCTCTCTTTCCGGAAACACGGACATCTAAGACGATCTTTAGCTCCATCCCGCATGCCATTTCAAATGGCGAACTCTGAGTTGTAGCCAGCTTCATCGTGCGGTATCCAAACAAGACGCTCGGTGGTTCTTCTTCCCAGTTATTGCCTCTACCGTTCAGTCATTCCTTCAGTGTATGATTGAACCGCTCCGTCAACCCGTTCGTTTGTGGATGGTATGGCGATGTTCACAGGCGCTGAAACCACCAGTTCTTCACCACCTCCTGAAATTGTCACCCCTCGAAACATGGGTCCTGGTGCGTGATAGCTCTGTGCAGTACTCCAAAGCAAGCCAGGACACTGTTCATGAAAGCGTGTGCAACTGTTCCGTCCGTTTGGTCTGCCGTGGAATTGGCTTCCGTCTATCGCGTGAACTGGCCAGTCATGACAACTATGTAGCGACTTCCATTTGGGCTTATTGGAAGTCGATCAAAAATGCCTATGTCCCGTGTGTACGCAGCGTGTTCTGTTACAATGCATTGGATCGGCAGTGTGATCGTCATTGTTTCTCGATTCTGCTGACAGTTAAGGCACGTTGGATCCTCCAGTATCTTCAGCCGAACCGGGTGTGTGTGGTCCGTCTCCAAATGGAAGGTGGTCGCTATCAAGTAGGTTCTCAACTGCTCTAGCGACCAGGCGATAGTTAGGCATTCTTTCTTTGTGGTGATACACATCCTCTCCGCTTCTGTCAGAACTCGACTGGCGTACTCAATTGTCCCCGATGGTTGTGAAAGAACTGCTTCGATTCCGATAGCATTTGCATCCATTGATACAACGAATGGTTCAGTCGGTTTGGGAATCACAAGGCATCGTCGAATGTCGGCAGCTTCTTGCTTGAATTGGTTGAACAGCACCTCCTCAGCAACTGGAAGGGTGTGTTTTCTAGGAGAATCCCAGCATGAATTTTGGATCATAAACAACCACTCCGAGAAAAAACCTTAATTGTCGCTTCGACTTTGGCGTTGGCAAATTCTTGATGGCTGTCAACTTCCCGAGCAGTGGTCGGATTTTTTCTTTAGCAACCGTGTGTCACAACCAAAAGATTTAACTGCGGTCGATTTGGCGTTTCATACTGCTCAATTTAAGACCGGCTGCGTCGTGGTAGCATTGCCGCAGCCTTTTGGCGTGTTCCAAAACCGTATTGGGGAATATAAAGATGTCGTCTCCATACACGATTACACATTTCTGATCCTCCAGAATGTGAAGCAAGACATGTCTGAAGGTGGCTGGCGCGTTGCAAAGGCCGAGCGGCATCCTAAGGAATTCGTGTTGCTGTCAGTTCACACAAAAGGCGATTTTCGCTCTGTTCTCTCAGTGCCATTGGTAGTTGCCAGTAGCCGGAACGCAGGTCTATAAGGGATATTAATTTGGTTTCATGCAGATGTGCAAAATCCTCTTCCATTTGGGGCATCGGGAACGCGTCTTTGATTGTTACTCGGTACGGTTCGTTGAAAGTGGAGCAAAATCGGTAACTTCCATTTGATTTCCTAATCAACAAGACCGATGACGAAAATCTGTTTGTTCGTTGGATTATTCTCCCCATCACCATCTCATTTAGCTACCTCTCCACTTCCGGAATCAACACCAATGGCATTCCCCCGGTGTATTGGTCTGCAGTCCGTGCCTGGCTGTAGGTCTGTCGAATGTACCAACGATGTACAGAATCCGTGCTGGTCATCCGCATTAGTTAGTAGATGAGCGAACTCATAAACATAGTTTAATCGCTGGAAAAGGGCATTCTGGCAGAGATTTCGTAGCAACCTTGCTCATTCGGCATTGCTCCTTCGTCACCACGCGATAGAGTTTCAGGATATCACCATCAAAACGTAGCTTGTTCTTTCGCAGGTCTATATTTGCCTTCGATCAACGTAGAAGATCAGCGCATATCATCGTTCCCTTCATCTTATCAATTACTAACATTGCGTGTCACTGCCTGGCGCCACCTACCTGAATATCAACATTCTGAGACCCCAGTTCCTTCAAAGGCGTCCTTCTGATCGCGACTACATTAGTTACCAGATTTAACGGGCAATCTGTGCTTTTCTTGTCACTGACGCTTCAGCTCTCGTATCTACCACCATGATCTTTTTTTCACTCTCGATCAGAACCTTCACCTGTGGAACGTCCCCATGACAACCTGGTATCACAGAAAAATAAGAAAAACGTTTGTTAGGCTAATGGCAGGCAATGTATCCCACCCCGTTACAGACAAGGCAACTATTACGGTGTGGTTGTTCATGTGTCTATCTAACGGAACGTCCTCTTGGTTCCGTATTTGCCTTCAAAATGTGCGTCTATTGTTAGTTGATCCATCTTCTCCTCGAGTTCTTTAGCTTCTAGTCGTCCGACTTACACCCGTACGGGTGGTAGGCGCTGCGCAATTCCGACCAGCCGTTTCATATATGTGGCTCCATAAAACTCAGCCACCCGAACCTTCTTCTAAAATTCCGGGGCAAGTCCTGGATAAAACACTCCCTCACCAATCTGTCTCCTGAGTTTCTCGCCTACTTCAGGCAGGTCCAAAGTTAACTGCCGTAATAAGTGTTGGCATTAGAGCAGGGGGCCTTGAGTGTGGCAAAACCCGGCGCCATAAAGACGGTCCACTGCCCGCAATCCATTTGCTGTGGGCTCTGGACACACTTTACCGTCGCGTTGAGATACCCCACCGATTTTGCCACCGACCGTATGACCTGGTCCGATCCAAAGACGGTAAGGTTACAGGTGCGCTGACAAAGCATGAATGGTGAATCAGGTAAACCTTCGAGTCGGACAGAAGCACACAGGTTTTCTGTGCGCACTCCACTTTTTCCCGAATAGGAAAACAGTTGCTTTATATACTCACGGGATCGTGCCTCGCTAGCTACGTATTAATGTACAGCAGTGTGACACGCAACGGTTTGGTTTGTTAGACATGGTTAAACCTTGTGGGACAAAACTGTTATTCAACATGGCCCTCCGGATCGACGTAGTACGCAACAACAGAATTATACACGGGGGAACTCCGAACAAAGAAGCAAGATTACGTATTCGACATGGTTGTGACCAAGTAAATACAATCAGCAGCAAGGCGGTAGACAAACGGTGTCACTTGTCTTCGCATATTGGACTGCCGATCTCCGTGTTTGATCACACACGTCGGATGGTACCAGTGGGTAAGTACAGTGAAGTTGGGAATAACTTAGCTGACAGTGAAATGCAAAGGGGTCCAGCTTCTTTATATAGAAAAAAGCACGTAGAGGATGTCAACCAACGACTTACAACGCATTGCCGGAACAGTAACCAACTAGCACAATGTACGAATTAAACAGATGAAGCTTTGATACAGGAATTATGAGACAGCTGTCTCTGTAGATCGACTTTGTTGCCCGGGAAGTGGCACCCTAATGACCTTGGTTGGAAATAGAGGAAAAGATAAAGCCTTATTGAGTTCAGTAGTGTGAATACTGATGCTGGTTGACAGTTGTCTGAGGTGAGAACGATTACTGAGGCGGATCAGTGGAAGCAGTTGGGAGGCTGTCGCTGTTTACAAGGGGCACACACGTTTATTATTGTTATTATTATTATTATTATCAAGTAAGTTCCATCCGATTACGCTTTTCTATCTCGAGGCCAGGGATACCCGTTAGACACTGATACCAAGCATCGAAGTATGATCGTCCACGATGAGCTAATCCTCCGGACTGCCATTACGACATTATGCAGACAAGTGTTATCAAGGTCTGTGATCTATCAGTCGACCTATACGTACACAGAACCGACTCACCTATCCGAAGCTCAAACCCACGACATGAGGGTCCCACAATGTACGGGTGTCGACCACGTGAGTGCCATTCGATTTCATACAAATCACATAGGTGTACGTGTGCAGAGCTAAAGCAACATAGAGCAACCAGTACACGACTACCAAATCTAACAAAAGCCTGCCTCAAATAGCAGAAGGAAAAGCAACCATTATATTTGCATAAAACCGAAGCCACAGTTGATAAGTTTAGGGACACACCACGGAGTCCACTCACCTGATGTGAGCAGGTGATTAGGTGCGCCAGGTCAAATCGGTTTGAAACAGTACCACAGGTGTGTGCGTGTATGCACAGATGGTCACATAAGATTGTTGAACAAATTCACGGGAATTTCCCATTCTTGCCTTTCTTCCACTGTCGCACAGCTACAGTCGTTGCGCGCGGCCCCAAACGGATGACTAATGCTGGACGACCAATGAAGCCCAATCAGAATGCCAAGAAAAACCAAATGTGGCTCAATTAACACCCTCCGTTCGTTAACCAATACAGGCGCAATCAAAGGTGCGATTAGAAAGGAGTAAACATACGAATGAATGAGTCATTTTCCCCAGCTTGAGTTGGTCCGATGTAGCAAGTTAAGGTGAATGGTCCGAGGGTTACGTGCAAGTATGCGTTAGCCAAAGAGAGAGAGAGAGGACATAAAACAAAGTAGGCCGACCACAACTTAGGTAGAGGGATCACACGATAAACAAATACATACAAACATACATAGTATTATTATAATGTTCAACTTTCTCGGCTGCACCAACGAGGCCGGGGTTGGGCGATATGCAGCCTATGGGAGCACCCGAAACACATATACTACTGTGTATGCTTGCTGATGGAGGGCAGGCGCTGTGACCTTTTTGTACAACGGAGTTCAGAATAACATATATTGCCGATTGTGTGAGTTCAGGCACGGAACCGGACTACTAGTAGCGTATGACTGAGTATGCAAAGAAACCGGTCGCGTAGACGGGATGCAAGAGCACACACTGAAGGATGAAAGAAAGTGAAAAACATGAAGTTGACTATCCACTCAAGAATTTTAGTGAAAATACGCATATATAGATCGTAAGAAAAAAAGATTCGTGTCATTTTGAAGCGAGAAGCGGCACTCAAGTGTAAGCTGTTATGGGCGTAAAATTCACAATAAGTCAACTTTGTATAAAGTCGCTTTTACGTATTTACAGCTATAAAAGACAAGCACATGACCGACTGGTAATCACTATTAACTGACAGTTCGATCTGAATAGAGTGGCCGCGATCACCAGTCGCCTTATACTGCAAATGATACGTATGGCAGTCGTCAGTTTTGTTGGCCTTTTCACTATGGTGGACGACAGATACCAGGTTCAATGATCTGTAGATAGGTGTTACAACACAGAACATATATAGGCTGAGGGGACTCGTGCTAACGACTATGGTAACGCTGAATGAACATAGATGAGCGAACTAACCCAGCTCTTCCGTATAAAGATGGTCAGCTTTCTGATTAAATCAGTGTACTCATTTACAAAAAAAGCTGCAGACCATTCGGGCGGATGAGTCATCTCGGTGCACCCAAAGTTTATTCTGTCGTGAAACATCGACCTTCGTTGGGAGTGGACCTTGTATCGGATAGTGAGAACAAAGAACGCTGGGAATGTGAACGATCGATTGGGCTGAAATCCAAAATACTCATCTGTTAAGTCTCGGATTCATCCATCACGCGCACCGGTTCACCGTAAACTTCGCAGATTGTACATTTTCGCTAGCTGTGAACAGAGCAAGTTAGGATGCCGTCCGGCAGTCTTCGGGTGAGGTCACACCTAATCGAATCAAGAGTTGTGACCACCAGGCCGTATGTTTCTCATTGAGTTGTCCTATGGTATCGATTTAACGGTTTCAGAACGTGAACAATTAAGGTTTTGGTTGTGTGGGCCCTGCAGTTTCGAAATGTCCGTAATGAGAAGGATCTACATAAGTGACCCACCAGGACAACTTTGGCCAAAACTCTAACCTCCAAGACAAGGAGAATAATGATGAGCAATCCGTTAGAAACCGGTGGGTAGCGGGCTACCTAGCATGTCCGTTTACTCGAGATGTTTAAGACAAGATATGAATAATGACGGTCAACTTTCTGAAGGATCCTTGTGATGGCGGAAGCCTAAGCCTCAGGGATAGATCTAATGGCCATCATCACTACATTTCTGAAGTTGACGCTTAATGCGCCATTCTCTGGGATGAAAAATGGGTGTCTCATTAGTCAGTTTAGGGTACAGTCAACGGCGAAGCATATGCTGTATGCCTTGACCGAAATCCCGAAACTTCCAATAATAATGATCGCTGTCATAGACAGCAATACATCGGTGGTTCACGTTGATTCCTACCTGTCACAACCATGAAGGAGGAAAAAGGCAAACCCTGCACAGGAATACAGAAGAAAACAGGAAGGGGACGAGAAGGGACCCAACTACCAAAAATAGCCATGTAC
This sequence comes from Paragonimus westermani, assembly GCA_008508345.1. NCBI lineage: Eukaryota > Metazoa > Platyhelminthes > Trematoda > Plagiorchiida > Troglotrematidae > Paragonimus > Paragonimus westermani. Next base: position 58,781 of record QNGE01000271.1, on the reverse strand, counting down.
ATATTCAAACATTCCTCAGCAAGGTGCCTATACCCTGCAAACAAACAATCAGACTGTAGGTGAAAGTAAGGTGTCATCAGCTTTCACTGCCCCCAGTTTGGAGGATGGATGAAGGTCAAATCGATGTGATTGGAAAGCAGATATGATAATGAAAAAGTTAGTTCATTGATACGCTTAATTACTGGGGACTGTGTGACATGTAATGTGATGAGAGTGGACTGCAGCGGTTTCCTGGTTGAAGAACGTTCAGCCAATCACAGTTCACATACAAGTTGCTGCAGACGGAATTGTGGTCGGTCCGCACAAATTTATCAGACGTCGCTCAAATGCTGTTTAAATGCGTATCAGATTCAAACGATTGAGTTGCTTGATGCATGGTTGTGTGACATGGCAATAAACCGGTCAATCAAAGCGCACGAACGCTCGTCGCCCAACAGAAATCACAAATATTGTTGCCCCTCTATGAAAAAGCTGCAGTTTTTTCTGGTAAATTGAGACCACTTAATGCCACTCAACTACTGTTGTTCTGGTTTTATCGATTCGGAAGCACAGCGAACGATCCCAGTGTGACGAAGAGTAGATAATTTAGAAACGTGTTAAGATAGCATCGTCTGTTCACATCAGCCAAATAGCTCAACAATCTGTACACCACTACGTTTCATTTACAACTGATAACAGCCCAGAGCATAAAAGTAGACAACTACGATTGCAAGAAGTGGAAAGCAATGAATAAGAGATAATCCGAGCACCGGATGTGCCAGAACAATGCAAATCACAACCATGGAACTACCGTTGTCACCGGTGATTCACATCGAGTGCACCTAGTGCAATCAAGTGGTTTTCTACTGTCCGAACATGCCACAAGTTGTCTCCCTCCATGATTTACTTCACCCGTTTGCTTCAGCAAACAGAACTCGGAGTTTATAATCACAGAGCTCGTAGCCACCGAGGATATTTTACTTCATATATTCATGAGAAGCCTCGACAAAAAGGTATTGACAAGTGCTAACTGTCAATCAAACTATACAAGTAGGATACGAAATTCAAACCGCATCCGTAGATTTAATAAATTGCTATCCAAGAATATGGTCTCCAACAAAACGAATCACATCAATGAATCTAAGTCGCAGACCGTCAACGTAAAACTATAAGTCACATGACTGTGAGGTATACCCCCAGTTGTATTGAACACCGCTGACTATTTTTGAGCGGACTGAAAATGTACACATCCTCTAACACACACTGGTAAATTCGTACTTCATACGGTGAAAGAAAACGCTGTGTGGCGTTCTAACGGAATATTAAGAAACAACTTGAGATAACGGAAGGGATCCACAATGTATCCGGTCTTTCTCATCAAAAAGATACACTCCCAGCCTCTCTAAGCAACGTGAGTGACCTAACAGCATGCGGTTTCCGTAGGAGCCAATTCTAATCGAACTAGCTTGTCTTGGCAATGTTGTTCTCTCTTGTTCTCTATGCATGTGTACGACCTTATTTTTCGATCTGTTGGCGAACAGTTTGATTCGGCTGTGTATTAACAAGTGGGTGCATCATCAACATCATCATCATAGACAGCAATACATCAGTGGTTCACACTAATGCTTAACTGCCACACAACCATGAAGAAAAAGCAAACCCTATATAGAAAGAAAGAGGAGGAAAAAAGATGGGGACGGGAAGGGACCTAACTACTGAAAATAACTACGTCCCTATTCAAACATTCAACATCAAGGTGCCTACACCTTGCAAACAAACAACCGAGCTGTAGGTGAGAGTAAGGCGTCATCAGCGAGACAGCTTCCTTACGGCTTTCATTGCCCCGCGTCATTAAATACACTCACTTCACAGACAACTCGGCCAAACAACAACAACATTTATGCTACTGAGTTCGATTAGTCGCCATCTCACCTAAACTCTCTAACCCCTGACTCTGGGAGTCGCAAAGTCTCTGGCCTTGGAGGCGAACCGGACCTACAATGGCCAACCCCATCGGGAACGATTTCATTTGTCTACATCAGGTCATCATCTGTCCATCTTGCGCCAGTCGACCACAGCATCAGCAGAGTGCTCCGTGTGGCAGACGACTAGTTAACATCCTTAATACGTGTCCTAACCATCTAATTCTGTAGAAATGTAAGGAGTGGGCAAAAGAACTCGTTTGTCAGTCACTACCAAACATCCGCTTCTCAATCTCCTCGTTGCTCACTCGTTGGTACCACCCGATACGAGCGATCGAACGCAAACGTTGGTGGTTAAATACCTGGAGACGGTCCACGTCTTCTACCCTGAGTGGCCAAGTTTCGCTGCCGTAAAGTATCGCCTTGCATACGTGACCTTTGAGCATCAGAGAGATCCCATTCTGTCGTCACAGTTGTCCTAAATAAAACAGGTTCACTATAAGCGGTATTACGTATAATTTCAACAAAAAGTAATGAAACGGTAGCTTGGTTATGCTTAGCTAACGTAACGGTTCTCCGATCATACGACGGAAAAAATCAAACTGTGTGCAAAAGTTAATTACGGTGTCCACACACATTCAGACTGGTCGCCTGAGCGTAGTTCAGACTGGCAATGCTTTGTTGCTCTCTGTCCTACGAAGTGAGCTCACGTTCAGCCAACCGAATCGCAGTCAAACGCATGGTTGAATAAACACGCGCGTTTAACTCACGAGCTGATGTGATGAAAATCACTGCTGTTAGTATCGACATCAAGCCCCAACGTTTGTATGCACTGCTGAACAAAAAATGGACTGGGATATTTAACAACCGTTAGCTGGTTCGAACTAGGCACAAAAATGCATGCGTGCACTTGTAACTTGCCGCACTTATCGTGTGCATTAGTGAGAATCCAGCCGCTCTAAATGGATGTAAAAAAATATGTTGCTATTGCTTCCCGATACTGACCGACTGCATGACCATTATTGAATAACGCACACTTTCCATCTCACCGTGCGATTAATCACAATCCAGTCGGACTTGGCATGATGACTTTCGAAGACCAAAACTTAGGGGTCAATTGAAATGTGGAAGGCGGGTTAGCAAGCCGCGAGTTCTCCCCGGGAATTTTGAAAAGTAGAAGTCTCAAAGATTGGTGATCCATTTGGGCATGCGCAGGTGTAAAATCCGAGGCGATGGTGAGATTATTCATGCTACCTCTCCAATGAAGGAAGTGAGTTCCTCTCTCTGGACTACACCACCAATGAAACCAGCTACAATGACTTACTGTAAAACACTCACTATCAATACTCTACATCCAAAATAGCCAAGATGACAATGATGTGATAGAATGTTAAAGCTCTCAAAGAAAATATAAGCCGCGTTACGGGAAAACTAATAGCTTTTTCAGGGAGGATTCATAGTGAACGCGCTGTTCGTTTTGTCTAATCGTTTTCATTACTCATGATATGGTGCGTAAACAGGCGGAGTGGTGACAGACACGGAGGGTTCGGATAAAAATCTACTAACCAAAGAATGAAGGTTATTCGACAAAGACCATCTAGGTGAATGAAGCTCGGGCGCAAATATGTGTGCAAAAGTAGGGTCAGTTATGGGTGTCGACTGTGCCTTAATTCTGTGCCCGATCCGACTAGGTTAGTTAACGTCAAATCACACCAAACACTTGTACTGTTCAAAAATTTTTAAGTCGCATATACGAACCGCACCGGAAGCTCCCTAGTCACTTTCTTTTCACCCAACAATGTACACATAAAACACAACTACTCGAACAGAAACTAGCATCAGTTCAACGTCAGTGTAAGGAATGGCTGTAGCTCGAGTGACGATGTAGTCAAGATTATTGAGTGCACCGGAAAGTACCCAATTCGTGATTGGTAACCCAACGTGTCCAAAACGTCATTTAATGACGATAAGTAAGTGTGATGGAATTGTCATAAGCATATACAGCCAGTTCAACTGTTCAGTCCGTAAGGCAAAAGACCAGCTTTAGCTATCGGCCAGTTAGTCCGGTCGGGAGGGGATCCAGTTCCACGATACTAGCGTGACTTTGTTATGCTGAACAACGAATAACCAAGACAGTCAGGCAATCAATCCGTCTGGAGCAAAAACAGAGAATGAATGGACAGTTCGCGAGAACGCTGAGGTAGACAAACATGTGAAGCGTAGACTAGTACATAATACAACACCGTAGGTTGTCCGAATTCAAACGAGCAGGTCTGTGACAATCAGTTTGCATGCCCAAAATTTTAACCCCATAACCCGAGTTGTTCAGGGCCAACATAGCTGAGAAGCGTCTACTTACCTGCTGTGGTGACCATGCATTCAACTGCGCATGTCCCGCACGCAGCTCACATGGTTCCCAGGTGCCCAAATGCAAAGCACTTCGGTGTAACACGTCCAAATAGTCACATGGAATGTGGTAATACCAGTGCAACAAAAACGCGGCTACCCACGTTATGAGAGCATGCTGCACACACCAGGACAAGTCATAGACCAAGCTTGTTGGCTGTTTGGGGGAACAAGAAAAACGTGATGTTTAGGCTAAAAAATGTTCTTAGTTTCAACATAGTTAAACACTCGCCTTCGTGTGACATTAGGTTATGTGTGCAGTGAATACGGTCGGACTGTCTAAATAACGATAAAAGCAGCCAAGGTGACGGGGGTTCAAACCAACAACCATGCGATTGACAACCGGTACGTAAATCGTCACCTTGTAGTGCGACCAGCAAAGCAGACAGTATGAAGACAGATGGAGTGATATGGGATATACGGAACGGACGTGTTGTTCCTCTGTTGAAAAACAATTCGTTACAGCGTCATACTTACTTCGCCAGATAGAAAACCATAATCTAACAAGTAGTAATCGTAGGTCATTAATTTAACTCTTATATGTGAAACATTTTCGTAATGTTTCCCTCGGATATCTCTTGACCATTCCAGGCACCTATGATTTGCTCTGTTTTGCCGCTGTGTCTGACAGCAAGATCATGTTTCAATCTTAACAAACATCAAGAACAGTTTTTTGTCGTCTAAGAACCTATACTTGATCACATACGATTGTCTTTGATTCTTGAACAACGAGAAAAACCGTAGTCTTGATGATTCTACGATCTGCGACGATCGATTCCGTCGTTAAAAAATTCCAAAAATCTTCCTTAAGTGTTGATTCACTAACTCATTATACTGATGAAATACTCAACAATGTAACCTCAAATCCCGGAACCTCTACTACTGATTTAAACAATGTTCATTTCATCATAATCATAGAGAGCAATACATCAGTGGTTCACACTAATGCTTAACTGCCACGAAACCATGAAGAAAAAAGTGAACCATATATAGGAAGAGAGAAGGGAAAAAAGAAGGGAAGGGACCTAACTACTGAGAATGACTACGTCCGTATTCAAACACTCGACATCAAGGTGCCTACACCTTGCAAATAAACAACCGAGCTGCAAGTGAGAGTATGGCGTCATCAGCGAGACAGCTTCCCTACAGCTTTCACTTCCCCGCGTCATTAAATGCACTCACTTCACAGACAACTCGACTAAACAACGACAACATTCATGCCACTGAGCTCGATTAGCCGCCATCTCACCTACAGTCTCCAGCCAACGACTCTGGGAGTCGCGAGGACCCCAGCCCGGCAGACGAACACGACCCACAGTGGCCAACCCCTTCGTGAACGACTTCATTTCCCTACACCAGGTCATTATCTGACCACCTCGCACCTTACACCAGTCGGTCGCAGTGTCAGCGAACAGTGCGCGGTGTGGAAGACGACTACCTGGCATCCTTAATACGTGACCTAACCATCTAAGCCTGTGCAAACGTAGAGACTGGACAAAAGAACTCGTCTGACAATCACTACCAAACACCCGCTTCCTAACCTCCTCGTTACTTACACGCTGGATTAATGAGGACAGTAAATGCAACCGAACTGAGAAGTCCTGATCACGAGGTTATCGACCGGATAGAATAGAACCATTCTGTTCATTCTCCGTTCGAAATGGTCGGGCAAGCTGAACACCCGTCATACAAGACTGTGGTTAGGCGTTTGGATGTGATCACTCGGTCATGCTTATTGTGAGGTTTCTGACTTTGTGGTTAACATGCTAGTCTCATAGGCGCGTTGGTCAGAGTGTAAACTCCGATCTGGACTGCTAGCGAGCTCTAATAAGAGCGAAACTCGAGGCTAGTGGCCCCTTTAAAAAGTGGGCCAGCTGAAACGATTATCTGAATGCAAAAGCTGCACAGCTGTGTGGGTGGTATTCCATTTAAAATAATTTCAAGACATTTTACCTCGTTCAATTGGAAAAAATAAAAGCTTGCAGCCCGTATGCATATGGTTTAATTTATAGTGGATTATGATGTTCTAAACTGGAATGTGGACTCCAACTTTCTTGGAAACTATACAGTGCTGGTGTAGGTCTTGTGGCAAGGAATGCAGATGAGATTATCAGCAATCTCAACACAAACTCAATCGACCTAAATCTATACATTCTCCAATACACAACGAATCACTTTCTGTAGTCAGACAGAAATCAGGTATGAGCGTTCAGGTTCCACAGGCTACCTTAGTATCTACGTGAATACCTTGATAAGAGATATAAGGCCGAAAACTACGTACCCGAAACCACGTTCTTGTCTCACATGTACAATACACTTCCTTTTCCAATCAGTGGCACAAGTAATCAACAGTTTAACGCTGACCAAACTAGAGAGAGAGAATAACTGTCAGTGAAGATCACTTTATAATCCGCACTTCATAACCAACCCAGTTCTTGGATGGTTTTATCAAATGACAATTTACAACTCCAACTGCTGAACTAGGATCCACACAGCTTCATTTCTACCATTTTGCTAGATGAAGGCAACCAAAAACTAGCTTGCTTAGTTCATTGCTCTCAGTAAGATATATCAAGAGTTGCAGGTCAATTTGAAATCGCAAATTCAGGCAAGAATATGAGACCACGTGTTGTGGTTTTAACCGCTGCATCACCGGCATGCAGAGACGGGAAGGCAAAACTGGCTAAATATGAAGTGTTTACACTGAATAATGCAATCGGCACATATATGAAAAATATAAACAAAGTACAAGCGTGCGTTAGCCGTGATTAGATGAAAGGAGGAGACGCAGGAAATGATGTCGTTTAAAGGACCTGAGAACTGACGACAAATACGAGAAACAGCATATCACACGAAAACCCGCTAGTGTTAGGGAAACCATATACTACGACAACACTTAGTCTTTTATATATTCGTAATGATCACTGGTAGGTCAAACTGGCTATTCGGTATACCATGAAGATGCTAATGACTTGAACAAATAAAAAAAATATTGATCAGTGGTGAAAAGTTAACCGTTTAGACCATAATCTACTAAGGATTCGTAATCTAACGGAACATACACAGGTTCACCGGCAATGGAAATACTCTACAGACGTGGCAAAAATATTTAACATAAAAAATGTACTACTAGGAGTAGTAACGACTTTAATCGGAATATTGCAAGACTGGCGCACGTGTAAGGTTACCAAGTCTAACGCTGATGCGAAGAATTGCGATCGGTCGCCATATAGTGCGGAAACACTATCGCCTCAGTAGCATGGTCGGCCAATTGTCTCAGTATGTTACGCCCACTCTTTTGTATGCATCTAATTACCAACCGGTCGTATTTTAACAGGTGATGCGACGACTGCCACTCTTGGTGATGTCAATTCGTGCTGCATTGCTACTTACTGACAGTGTACACGATCGTCGTCACCCAAAAAGGCGAAGAACAACAAACCGTTAGAGAAAATATTCAAGAATGCTCACGAATATCCGCAGAAGGGCCATGAAATGCGATATATCCGCTAAATTCAGTACGGCGTAGATTATCAGTAATCTTCAGCGATCAAGATTCATCCAAATGACGACGAACATCCCAAATTCCGTTATGGTTGGCATTTGGAGCAAGATGTCATTACACGATGTAAGTATTCTCTAACCATCAAACTACTTGCTGATCGACGAAGGAAGTGAAGTGCATAGGATGAGACTTGTTTCAGGAGATTCAACAGCAAGGAAACCAAAATGCTGACTGGTAATCTGGGGAGCAAATGATCCTGCCTTATTTCTTTTAACGAAATGTAGGGAGTATTTGGATATGCTCCAAACTTCGACATTATGAGTTCAGACAGTCGTATCGCGTAATGACCAATATTTCATCAGCCTGCATTTATGGAGTGTTATAGGCTACGGCTTCAGCTCAACAGAGTTATTAGACGTTTGTAGAAGTTATGAAAAAATAATTAGATTTTTGATTACCAACGCAACAATATGATGGAGGAATGAAGCTCGGGTTTCCTGTTATAGTATCCAGAAAGATATGTTGGATCGTCCACGAAATAATAGTGTGCTCGACAGAAATCGAATTCATCGCATCGTAACGAAGAAAACGGACAATCTTGATCCTGAGATTAACGTAACTGTCGCCGTAAGTTGCTCGCAAGTCAAACCAAAAGAACGTGAAAGCCACTTCATTCCACACCAAAACAGGAAACAGGGAGAAAAATACGGGGTATTCGTATGGTGCATAATGACCGACAGACGTTTGTATCAAATTTTTGAACTACAACCGCGTGAGAATCCGACCCAACCCAATTCCCCTAAATAATCACCCCTCTGCATTCAATCTCCCCTGTTTCTGGACGTTAATTGGACCTTGATCTAGACGATTTTGTTTTGTCACGTCAATTTGATGGTTGTGCGAATAGCCAGTTGTCGGTCATTGTACTTTACTTGAGTGGTGCGCGCACCTCCTTTTTGGAGCTCGGCTAATCCCCACTGTTTTGAACCTGTTGACTGCTCGGAAGAGCTCTTTGGGATATGAATGCCTTATTATGTGATTATAGTTCATATTTAGCCCGTTCACCAGCAAATTGTAACCCATTCTCCGGAAACGATCTGTCGATCGAAATTGTTGAGGTTGTCTAAATATCCACTTTGTTCAATAGTACCGTGGCATTACGATCCGATCTTGTTTTGAATGTTTGGGATCATTGGCTCATCGCTACGCCTTGTTCAACGTCTTCGTGGAAGATCGCACAACATTCACGAATCAGAAGATTGAAGGGCAGTTATTAAACCGAGCATGGCGGAATGAAGATCGATTGAGTGAGAAAAATAGCGAAGGTTATCTCTGGATGATTCCGGAGATTTCTATTCATTCTGACTGGACAAAATCATTTTCTCGAGGAATACGGTGGTTGTAGACAGAAAAAAGGGGTTCCCAAACATTTTCTGATTTGAACCCAAAGGGTTTTTGTCTTCTTGGGATGCCCAAAACTGAAGCCTTATCAACAATCTTGAACGTCAATAGTAATCAGGCACTTTCGGATGTTAGAAAAGTACAAACCGCTTGTTTGAGGTGCGAATCCATGTGAAAACAGACAGACATGGACCATTTTAAATAACACCGTAAACCGCATGATATAGTTTCGACAAAACGCCTGAAATCATTGATTTTGAAATAAATGGTTCCCTTCACTAAGTTGAACGTAGCAGTAAGACGAGCAGGGTTAGGTGTGTTGTTTCTGCGGTACTAAACAACAATAACCAGGAATGTATACATATTAGCGGAGTGGGTGTGGAAAAATAAAACAGCAAATGGGATGAAAAATACAGCGTAGCAATACTAGGTCCATGGAAGTCTAAGGCTTATACATAATTGTTTTTTATATACAAAGATTGATTGAGACGACTAATCGCGACTGCCTCAGCAAAACGCATTAAACGTAGGTTGGTGTGACATGTCATAATCCTGAACACCAATTGGAGATTGGTCTGAGGACCAGTGACTAACATGTTTGACGATTTTCAAGCAGCACGAATAAAACTGAAAACTGTTTCGCGCTCTCCTAAACATTTCGAAATACGCTTTGCAGCTTCAAAGTGCAAAGTGATTCTAAAACTGTCGTGACTACGTAGAACAAATATTGGATAATGAAGTTAGGAGATTGTTGACCAATTGGAAAGCAGTTGGAAAGGTGCATCAGCAACGGCAGAAGTATGGGGAATGGGATGGAAGCATGCACTTTTAAAGTTAGGGAGGTATTCACTAATCTAGGGCATCTCTGACGACAAAGAGGCATCACTCTTAGGCCTGAGGATCCCGTATATAAGGTAATACTGAAATCTGTATTAGCCGTATTATTATATGGCAGTGAAACTTGACCGCTTCTATTGGAAGACGTGAACCGTATTGAGGTACTTGACTATCGATGCTTGCATTTGACTGCTCACATCGGCTAGCATCGACGGATAAGCAACGAGGAGGTCAGGAAGTGGGTATTTGGTAGTGGCTGCTGAGAGAGTTCCTCTGCCTAGAGTTAGATGGTTAGGACTAAGGATGTCAGCTAGTAGTCTGTCACACCTAGCGTACTTTGCCGATGCTGTGACCAACTGGCGCAAGGTTTAAAGTGGATAGATGATAATCTGGTGTAGAGAAATGAAATCGCTCACGAAGGGGTTGGCCACTGTAGGTCGGGATCGTATCTTGGGCTGGGGGTCTCGCAACTCCCTAGTGTCAGCGGCTGGAGACTCTAGGTGACATGGCGGCTAAAAGGGCTCAGAGGCAAAATGATGTTCAACCGAGTTTATCCTACTAGCACATGTGATTGTTCACTGCGATCCAGAGGGGCCCACTGCTCTGTCCTAGAACTCAGTGGGATTCCTATTTCAGCTGGAACACGAGATGCAGTCTTAGCGTCACCAAATGCCCTTGGAGAGACGCGTCTACATGGACAACTATCTAGAAGTGAAATCAAATGAAAAACAGTACTAGAATCACAGATTCGCACATATCAGATTCCAGAGTTGAGAGAGTACTTGTCAACGTAGCTCGTCCACCAACTTGTCAAATAGTGCGGGCATTGAAGGTGCTAAAGTTGACCAGTTTTCTTAGCTTTAGAAGACAATTATCACCCGAGGGGTTTGGTTAAGGATTCTTACCAAACAAGCCTCATGGTAATTTCTTCATATACTTTTCCATGGTCAGCAAAGTGAGTTGAAAGCGTAAGAGCTCACCGACCAAATCACAGTGGAATACCAGAAGCGACCAAAACAAAATGTGGATTATTGAAGCCTTCATTCTACTGTAGTGGCTCGGTAGCCAGTTGACAGTGCAGTAGCACGTAATGAGAATAAAAACATATGAGTTGCGGGAATGCTGGTGAGATTTCTGCGTTTACTGTTGAACTCGAGCATTAGGGGTACTTCATAGAAAAAGGCTTCAACATTTTGATGGAAGTAGTTACTTTGTACCAGATAGTTTAGAAGTCTGTAACGACCATTAGCAAACTTTGAGCAATAAAGTCCCTCGAACACTCTTAGAAAGCTTGATGTATAAAAATGAGCAGTATGCATTTTTGAGGATCTTAAATTGTCTGCCTGTTATGACGTCGAATTCATTCACCGCTCCGGATAAATTTGGCAGAGATAACTGTATCCGTTGATATGTGAGCATCACAACTGGTCTTATTCCGCTCCACTCACAACAATGTATGGTCAGGGTTCATTGCAGACTAAGGGAAAGAGGCAATCTTTAACAATAAAATGCTCACCGGTATCGTTGAGTAGCAAACCTCCCATCACTAGTCAAAATGCGACCGATCGGAAATGGGATGCACACACAGCCAGTGAGTGAGAGGAACCTATTAGGGAAACGGACTGACCTGACAACAGCGAAGGCAAGGTCTACCACTGCTGATATACCAAATCTGACGGGCATTGTTTAAATGGTACGTTCTTTCATGTTCCAAACCAAAACTCTGAGTTGAATAAATGTGAGTAGGTTAGATGGTGGAATACCCTAAACTAACGTGATGACCACAAAAATGAGTGACTCAAAGCAGAAGACGTGCTGGAGCAAATCGCTGTCATCAACGCAAAAATTCCAAGAGATTCCGTACGTTACTGGTACGTTATTAGTAAGCAATACACATACGAACAGAAATATGCATAAGCGCATCATTGTACAGCACTTTCCTCAGTGTGATCAGGGCGAACATCTCCGAAAAATGAAGAAATCAATGAGAAATAATGACCAGTTAACCTCTTACTTTGACGAACATGATAGGTAAGGTGCAACTATAGTAGGCGATGTAACAGGACCCATAGAGAACATCAAACAAGCGAGTGTTGAAATCGCGACGATATAGGTTCACTTCTTCCCGGATTTGTTCCGCAGAATTGGTCAGGCACTGGTGTCGCAACAAAAGAAGCGATTTCGTTTGTGGATCAACCGTGTAATAAGCTGTCTGAAAAAAGTGAGGGAAGGCCCCTAAACTAGATGCGTTCGTGGACACGGTTACATAGCGCACAGGAAACAAGGCGCTGGTCGGACTTGAAGTGGGCCAATCGGCAGTGACCGAGACGATTTTGTTCACACAGTGTTTCAGCTGGAAACCGAGTGAAAGAGAAAGGTAGAAGATAGGAATAATGTTTTTATTTCCTGGACTGAAATCTGATCCACCAATTTGTTCAAAAGACAGGTTTGCACCGAATAAAAAGCGGTATGCATACATTGCAGATGAAAGAACGTACCTTGGACAAACAATTTTGAGAAGCGCTAACAATACTCATGGTAGTTTGTGCAGACGAGGCAGTTTGTTTGGAACGCCGAGAATGAATTCGTGAAAGTCGGGTACGAATGGCTTTCAAGATAGACAACAGCTGATCGTGGTGATAGAGAACAAGACCAATCAGAGGACTGGAAAAGAGGAATTGGGGACGTAAACGAAAGTGAGCATCTAATGGCTGAGTAATCACAGAAATGAGTCCCGAGAGGTGAATTCGCCAGTGTATAAAATTGGCCTCAATTTCGACTGAAACAGACATACGACTTGCCTGCCGATATGAGAGAGGTACGAAGCTTGACAAACAAGAAACATGCAATTAAAATTCACGGAGCCCACAGAAGTCAACGGATGAGAGTATCACAATTTGGCTGAGTGTAGCTGATTTGAAAGTCCCCGAGAGCACGAAACAAGATAAACTGTACGTAAAAATACTAAGTCAGCGTTACGTTTCAGCAACAGAGAGTTGAGCTGTATTTTTACGGATTGGAACATGCAACGAATGTAAGTAAGTGAAAGCTGTCACAAGAGGGCACATTCTGTTCGAACGTTTTTGGGATGAGAAAACTGGCGTAGAAAACCGTTTTACACCATTTCTCATAATGAAATCTGAACATAAGGGTTAACTAACGAGAAGAACCGCCGGTTGCGGTTGAACTGGGAACGCATCAATGGACAAATCAGATATGAACAGATGAAAACTGCAGTTCACTTGAAGTACCGGAGTGCCCATTGACACTAGGTTGACTGCATCCGGTTCGGATTAGCCTGTCACAGTGACCGAAGCCAAAGGACGCCTAGGCACAACACTCACCAAAAGTGGATTGCGCCGTACCACTTGTGGTTACACTCACACATCACGTAGCCAGTGTAAGTCCGAACAATTAAGACCAGAAGGCGTGTGAGTGAAGCTTTTGTATTCAACCGGCAAGCGCTGGCTAGCCAACCGATAGGCAAACATGAAACTCAAACCCTTATCCCTCGGAAAATCAACGGAGAGAGACTGCAATGATCAGATCTAAAGCGGGAAGAAAAATATTGAAAATATAGTAAAAGAATTAGCCCAGTGTAGGAGTCCATGTTGGTGCGCTCTAGAAAAGATGGGGGAGGAACGAAATCCAAGGTTAGACTGGAAAAAACAGACAAAACAGTCACCATACAGTACACCAACAAAACCGAAGAAAATTTGAGGTAGAAGGCCACAGAAAAGCAGGTTTCTACAAGCGGGTGCGGGTGGGTTCCGAACGATGGTGTCTATGGTCGATGCCAACAAAAAAATAAATGTAACTGACACAACTTACTTAAACCGAACACACTCGCTGTCTCTTCGCCGACGGTGTACTGTGAGTACGCCGGTGATCTACTAATCTCAGATGGCAGTGCGTTCACGGCCACACACATCGCAACGCCACATAGTCATGTTACCATGTCCTATAACACGGATGGTTCCTTTTCTACACCGAACGCTTCCGTTCACGGCCGCACAAATGCTGCTCACTAAACCTGCGGACGCCCGTCCGGTTCGACGCTAACTCTTCCCAACATCAACACGAATGACTTACCTGGCCACTCACACTTATGCACGCCCACACACACACACACACACACACAATAAATACCGTGGACACCTGTCAGCATGAAACAGAAACTTACAAATATGGCAGTGCAAGACCAGAAATGATGCCATGAGTCAGCGTGAGATTGCAGAATTTGATCCGTGAAGCCGTGTAAAGTAAGGAAAGTATCCAGAAACCAAACAATGCTATACCCAAAAGTGAGCGTATCACGGGTGCAGACGCCAGCGATCGAACGAATGACTGTGATCGGGTTGGGGGATTGGTTCAGTGTAGAAAGTGAGGGAGTACAAAGCAGACGTGAGTTGCAACGGTTAAAGAAAGTTCATTTATTCATAACGAAAGTGAGTCCGACCAGAAAACATTGTGGCTCGACTTTGTATTCACTTTAACAACGAAACAGAATAACTTACATGAAAATCGATCGGAAACATGGAAAACAGATTTTAAAAATCAAGGCTGAATAGAAGTGGATAAAACGGAGGTGGGCACGCCAATAACTGCGAAAAGTTGCGGCTATGGACGACGTTTCAAATCAGCTGTTAGCCGTTACAATGTTCACAACAAAGCAGGCGACATCTACCCACACGACTCGGTGGATTAGTTACGGTCTTCACAGTTCGTGGCCATGTAAATGTCTGATTACCAAGCAGTTTCAACCAGTTGTTGACAGTCTCATTGAATATTGCCCGATGCAGTAAACGCTCGGCTGGCATGCGGAATACATGATGATGAGCAGACCAGCTAAAAGCGAATACTGAACGTTCCGAAATACGAGCTGATAGACGGTCGTGCTGCCGACGCGACCATCCAACTTGGTGTTGGTTGATCGTCAGAGACAGCCACAGTCACACATAGTAAGTCATTTAGCATTTTCATCATGAATAGGTCATATATCCAAACATCACAGCAAAGCAGAACGCGTACGGGCGTTATAATAGTTTCTTTCAGTGATGATCGGATGTCCTTTTTGGGCCGTAGATGACGCAGGTTGGCAGCATATGTTCTTGTTATCACATCAGTAATATTACAAACTGACAAGATAGTACAATCCAAGTTTGTGAAACCGTCTACAGTGCCAAGCGGACCACCTGCAACAGAGAATGTGAGAATGTCCTGGCATTGAAACAGTCCCCCAAATGTACAAAATACACTCCATACAGGTCAGCCTGATAACCCACTTAACACCGCATAGTCTACGTGCTTTCGATGGAAGTCATATAAGACGACGTCATCCGCACGCTCCACATAAGTCAACTCAACGTTATGAAGAAACTTAGTAGTAAACTCACTGGAAAGTAAGTCACAATTTCCTGTAACCCCAGTGATTGCAACTTCACGTGCTACTGGTTAAGTGTCTCAAACAACGTCTCGGTATCTATCACAGGTCATGGGTTTGGCTCCTCGGTGGACGCGGTACTGATGGGACTCACATAGGTTAAATTGGCTATTACTATGTTCGTGGAGCCACTAGGACCAATAGTCTGTGGGAAATTTTTCCCATGGCTGATGTCAGCCACTGATGCTCCACTGTTGACGGCTCCCATCCCACGGTTTGTATATTTCGAGCACTGCATTCCAACACAGGAAGAAGCACTGCGTTACTTGGAGACCTCCGTGTGCTTCTCAGCCGTGGACACAGTTGGATCATATAGCAGTTAGTTACAGGTGGCGCCACTCTGTTAAGGACTGTCGTGCCTTTTGGAGCAACCACCTGGACTCGGACCATGCCGTTGTGCGTGCCCGTTTCGTTTTGTCATTTGCCCAGAGGACTTACGCTCGTAAATGCAAGGTGTTTA
>QNGE01000271.1:0-40682 GCA_008508345.1 Paragonimus westermani | reverse complement strand
TTCACATTCATTACCACCGGCTTAGTTCCGCCCGACCAAACTGATCGCTTGACATCTGTTAACACTTGCTGAATCATGCATATGATTCGTTGCTTTGTCATACACTGTTGTGCGACGACCAATCGTTTATCGCGACCGGACGGCCACTGCCTGTGTTTTGGTTCATAGACATGCTTGTTCACTTTCGCGCTTGCGACTGTTAATACAGTACTTGTTTCCCCAGTGTCGTTTTACCGCACCAGTAGACACAACATTTGGCGACGGAGATGGAGAAGCTCATACATGAACAGCAGAATGTTCTTCGAGAGCAAGAATTACGACAAACAAAACCGATGGAGTCGGTACTGGCCAAGTTGTAATCGTTCGGATCAGTCAAGAAAGAAGCCAAAGGCGAACCAGAGTTGAAAGAAACCGTGGGTGCATCCATTCAGGAGTTCCGATATGACTAGGATAATTGAATCACATTTATGACGTGGTACAATCTTTACGAGGATACTTGTTTGGTTGATGGATCTCAGTTGAGTGCGTTTACTAGTGCAAAAGCTGGGCAAGGCGGACGACACGCAATACTGCAACTATGTGCTACCGAAACATCCTCGGGGTTTCAAACTTAAAGACAGTTCAGGTTATGTAACAGAATCAGAAACAGCACACAACACACCAGACCATCGATGGCCTGCTGGAATTCCGACAGTGGCACTATGTTCTATTTTGTCCATTCCGTCCTAATCAATCTCAACTGTGTAGTCGTTATGGTCACAAAGAAAGCCATTGTTTTCATAACCGGAATTCCATACTCAGGCCAGCAGGTAATCACGAGAGAAGACAGTCTAGCGTTGTGTTCGCGACGACAGAACCTTATTTGTCACAACTGCGGAAACATGTGACTGTTGTTAGTAACGGGGTTCCCGTGGCTCTATACATTGACACCACCTCACATATGACGATCGTTTCGGGGAAATTTAGGGAAGACAACACAATCTCACAGGAAGCGTGTGACACGAAACGTTAGTGGCGATTAAATGCAGTTCCTGGGTGAGTTCCGCTGCGAATTTTTATTTCGCGGCTCCTGTTGTTCGGTTGTTTGTTTTGTTTCTCCGTCTGATATCCTTAAATTATTGGGTATTGATTGGATCCCAAAGTTAAATCTGTGGAATGTACCGCTCAGCTCGATTTATGACCCTCCCAATCAAACCTCTGACACATTATCGTGACGTTACATCTACCGTCTCCCACAAGCGCTCACGGTTTGTCCACGCTTTGCAAAATACATACTCCGATCTCTTCAAGGGAAACCTTGGTCTATGCATCAAAGCAGAAGGGGTTTTATATTCAAAACCTAAGAGCACACCTGTGTTTCGTCCCAAACGACCAGTGCCCTTCTCAGCAACAACAATAAATTACTGATGAGTAGTCGGGTATTTGGTTTATTTTCAAGTTGACCATCACTCACATTTGATCGCAGCCTTCGCATTCAGATAGACTTTCCAGCCAGCCTCTTTCAACAAGAAGCACTAGACTCGAGTTTCATTCTGATTAGAGCTCCTCAGTAGTGCATATCCTTGCCACGGCCCGGATATGAACTCCGGCCACGCATTCATGAGCTCACAAGCGAAAGCGGTTGAGCGTTCAGATTTGATAATTCGGTCGTGTTTAATGTGAGGTCAATGGCGCAGTGGTTAACACGGTTGCCTCATAATTGAATGGCCGGAGTTCAAATCCCGGCCGTGGCAAGGATATGCACTGCTGACGAGCTCTAGTCAGAGCGAAACTCGACGCTAGTGCTTCTTTTCGAAAGTGGCTGGCTGGAAAGTCTATCTGAATGCGGAGGCTGCGATCAAATGTAAGTGATGTTCAACTTGGAGACATCAATAAAATACCAAGCTTGACGGACAAGAGCAACATCAACGAGTTAGTTATTCCACTTGGGCAGCCCCCGTTGTAGTAGTCAGGACGGCGAACGGAGGTGTACGTTTTTGTGGTGATTTTTCTACAGGGCTGAATGACGTACTGGAAACGCACCAGTACCCATTTCCAATTCCGGAAGACTTGTTTGCTCGGTTTAAAGATAGACTTATCGGACACCTATCTCCAAGTCGAGATTGAGGATAAATGTAAGGAGATATTGACGATTAATACACTTCGTGGGATGTACCGATATAACAGGTTGCCTTTCAAAGTAAAGTGCACCCCTGCGACTTTTCAGCAGATAATGGATATTATGTTGTCTGACATACTATATGCCACGGCTCAGATGGACGACGATACCATAGTCAGTCCATCTGTTGATGATCATATCCAGCATTTACATACTGTTTTCCAGCGTATCCGAGATTACGGCTTTGCGATACGAACAGAAAAATGTGAAATCATGCTCTCCAATATAAGGTACCTTGGATCGATCTTTAATGAAACAGGTCGTCGACCGGATCCAGACAAAATTGCTGCCATTACCACGCTCCCAGTTCCAAAGGACGACTGCTCTACAATCCTCTTTGGGATTAGTCAACTATTACAACAGTTTTGTGCCCAACATGCACGCTTTGTGTGCTCCGTTAAACAAACTCCTACAGATTAAATCGGAGTGAGTATGGTCCAGTGCATGTCAGAGCTCATCCGAACGCATAAAGCAAGTGCTGCTATCCAGCCTTCTTTTGACGCATTACAATCCAAATCTTCCATAATTGTTGCAGCAGACGCTTCAGAATGTGGTATTGGCGCCGTAACACTTCATCAACACCCAGATGGCCATCATATGGCAGCCTCTCACGTCTCACGCACCCTTACATCGGCAGAGAGGAACTAGTCAAATTGAGGAGGGTCTCGCCTTGGCTTATGCGGTCAAAAAGCCTCAAAAATGTTTCTTAGTCGCATGTTCTCATTGTGCACTGATCATAAGCCACTACGATTCCACGTAGCTACATGTCTGGCCCGGGATTGACCAGTACATAAAATCTGTGGTACGGACTTATGAAAGCTGCGTACTGGCAGCAAAAGCGACCACCAGAGTGAACGCGATCTCCTGGCCAGAACCAAAAGTCCCCTGGAGACGTATTCACATTGATTTTGCTGGGCCTCTTTATGATAAATGCTATTTTGTTATTGTCGACGCGTATTCCAAATGGCCTGAAGTTGTCCCGATGTCACATACTTCCACCTCTACCACCGTCACTGCGCTGGGTCAGCTGTTTTCTCAGTTTGGGGGTCCCAGAATGCATTGTATCTGATAACGGACCACAATTTACCTCCATGACATTTGTTAACTTTTGCAAAGCAGTGGGAACACAACTGATACACATACCTATGTATCACCCATAATCTAGTGGACAGGCGGAGCGGTTAGTGGACACGTTCAAAAGAGCTCTTCAGAAACTGCAAGGGAAAGGAAACGTCCCGGACAGGTTAAATACTTTCCTGCGCACTTATAGATCAACTCCTAACCCCTCTGGTCCGGAGGGGGAATCACCAGCGGAAGTTTCCTGAGCAGACGAATTAAAACACCCCTAGATTTGATGTTGCCAACAAAACCAAGCACCAACATGTATAGTCGGGATGGTGGTAAAAACACAGCCACCATTCACAAAATAAACGCGTCTTCAGACCAGGGGACTTGACATACGTTATGAACGCAAGCCCCCACCAGAGATTCTGGATTCCGGGTAGAGTTATGAGACACATTGGTTCTGTCATGGATCAAGTTCAAACGCAATCTGGGATGAATGTTCGCCGTGTGAACCACATCCGATGCCGGTATACGGGATAAACAAATCAGCTACCGCTATGTATATTGTTATGACGAGGAATGGCAAGCGAAAAACCCTCCGATAGAAGGCACCGGTCACGCACGTAAACCGGTTAGAAGTGCGCACGACGTGTGAACGGAAACCGGGGGGTGCTGCGGGTTGGAATTGCGACTTATAAACGAGAGAGCGCGCGTTGCATGGGACTAGCGGTTTGGACAATAAAGATTGTGCTTTATTGGACGCCTTCTCGCTACAGTTAGACACCTCTGAATTGCCAACATCAGAGCAAGAAACCACAGATCATGTTGAGTGCAGACACACGGCTACCAGTCCATTAGACCCAGTCAAAAGTTTTGTGTAATAATCCACTTTTAACAGAGGGCAATAATATGGCGGCGAACTGCTTCACATTCATTACCACCGGCTTAGTTCCGCCCGACCAAACTGATCGCTTGACATCTGTTAACACTTGCTAAATCATGCATGTGATTCGTTGCTTTGTCATACACTGTTGTGCGACGACCAATCGTTTATCGCGACCGGACGGCCACTGCTTGTGTGTTGGTTCTTAGACATGCTTGCTTACTTTCGCGCTTGCGACTGTTAATACAGTACTTGTTTCCTCAGTGTCGTTTTACCGCACCAGTAGACACAACAGTATCTATCGACTGTTAGTCCGTGCTTATCGCGTTATAACTGACGATAACCAGCGTGGGTCGTTTGTTGTCATTTTTAGTCTAATTACAGGTATTTTAGTTGCTTCCTATGATCAATAACCAACGCTGGCTGCAAAATAAGCTAACACGAGAGGAGGGCACACGCGCTGCTCTGTAGATCGGTTAGCTGAAGCACGTACACCGAACATAACGCTTCGGTATGTTTGTACAAGATATGTGTCACTATGACCTCTCTCCCGACAAGCTATACCTCTACAGCCATTGGAAGTGGCACGGTTCTTAGAGCGGTCCAAGATACACGTGATAATGAATGCTAAGTTCAAGGTCAATGGCAGAATCTACACGTACGATGTAGCAACTGGCTAGAAAATAACGGCCACCGGCGGCGAACAATCAAAATTGGCAACGAACCGAAAAGTGGTAACAGAAATACGTACTATGATTGGAAAATCTGATTTGACACCTTGGTTGTAAATCAGATTATAACGCAGAGAGTGAAGATGGCACATCCACAAGCAAAATGTCAAAAAAACCTTTAAAGGTATCTCAACCGCAAATGATATTGTGACCAGCGACACGATCAATCGCTGCCTAGTCTAGAAAACTCTAGGCACTTAATAAACAGCGGAAAATTAAAATTAACATGCTCACCACAAGCAGAGTCGTTATGCGCACTGTGTTGGTTATGGAAGTTACCAACGACTAAACTAAGTTGTAAACATTGATGCGGTCACACTGAGCATTTTACTGATATACAACTACAACATATTAGAGACCTCGCCGTTCTCAGATTCAGCAACATTCAAAAGTCAGACTGCAGATATGTTACAATAAGCTTTGTCTTCTTTTCACTTTTACAAGGATTTGTTGAGATCTAGTTACGTGGAAAGATGGGGAGAATCAAATTCGCTCTAACGAACACATCTCATAAACGATAACAGGTTGAATATCATCAAGATGAAAGAAAAACACACGAGTTAAGAAATCAATTTCACAGAAGCAGCGTAAGTTGAACACTGAAGACGGAACGTCACAATCTCATGACTAACCGAAAAGTGGAGTGCGTTTTCAGCTGATACACCACAACATGACTGGTTTCACAACAAAGATCTCGCCACATGTGGGCCAAAATCGGCGGGTGTCCCAAAACCCAAGAACATGCAAAATAGCAGTGATATGAACGGAAGAAAGCAAATTGGTAATCAGCACTGTTCCCATACATCTGCGTCAAGTATATGTAGCACAAAGCACTATCTATTCTCTGACGGTACTCAATATACTATTTACCTGAACCACCATCACGTAAAGGCGGGGGATGAGTAACATCAGCAGGCAGTGGGTGAGTAAGTATGGGTCGATGAGATCAAAATCCTACAGATAAATGTGGTTAAATAAATGTAAGCACTCACGATTCCGTAAGGTGATGAAGTATTAGGGATCCACCAAACGGTTTTGTAGACATTCAAATATTGAATGACAATAGCCACTGTGCTTAACACGATCAAAAACCAGGAAAATAGCGTAAATGAAAAACTCGGAAAAGCAGGAAATGTCACATGCTTGATGATGACACATGACTGTGCAGACGTGACACCAGCCGGGTGGTCGGCGGATCTAAAAAGGCCCAATATCACGAGTTTTGAAATCAGTTTGTACTTTAAAGTTGTGCCACTTGATGTTGCATTAGGAGAAGCCGGCGTACGTCCAGATGCACGTCGACCAATGGGCATCCCAGAAATATGATAAGTGAGTCTGAAAACCAAAATAATGAAAGGAACTATTCTAAGGTACGACTGACGGTTCAAATACGTGAAGGTTCAGGAGAGCTCATAAGGAATAGCGGAAAATCAACGACAGTACTAGGTAGCAGAATTTAACAGAACTTCATATGAAGAACTCCCATTTAACCATATAACAGTTTTCGACTTTTATACTGTTTTTATCGCTAAACAACATATTACGTGTGTTGAAACCCGGTTGTAGCGGCTGATCTAAGATCTAGAAGTTGGCAACTTGGTAGTGTCCAGCTCATGTGATGTTGCGTTATACAGCAGTGAACAAACAGTGAAAACTTCAGCTAACACGCGAGCTGGACACCTTCAAACAATTCAGATCTAAAAAACAGTGCAGCGGACAAACTCGCTTTCGGTTACTCAGCATCAGGCCACAAACAACGTTTACATGGGACAGCGGTGTCAGACCGGACGAACTAAACAAGTAACGAGTCCATCTAAGGTCAACCACGTCGCAGACAAGAATGAAGACAGAGCTTGGATACGTTAGTGATGCAACCGAAACTGCGACAGCTTGATCGATCACGATGTGGATGATGGATCATGACAACCATAGGGCCTAAACAAGGCACTTTTGTGCGCAACCGAATTATGATCCTCTCAGCTGCGGCCAAAATTTGGTGTTTTGCGGTTTTTGACTGATCTCCCTTAACTCGGCAAGGTGGACGAAAAGAAGGGGCTGGGAGGACAGTATGGCACAAATCGAAAAGATGTCACAATAGGGCTAGTAATCGGTTTAATGACTCTACCCTGATCATTCTCCCGTTTACATGTAACTACAACGTTTTGCACCACCGTCAATCGTATTTCCAATCGAGTGCCTCGCAATGTGAACCGAGTCACTCTATCTGCCGCATCCAGCAGAATGGATCTGTCAATGGCGGCACCTCCCTCATTGATTCAGTAAATTTAGCTTTAAGGCCTTCCTCTAACACCACTTCTACTAATTCCTATATATATGCCTTGCAAGAGATGTAACGAATCCAAGTAGCACCGTTCCATTGTTCAATCTCCTATGGTCCAGTAGTTGGTATCCACCATCCCTTGCGTAGTCTTAGAAGACGAGTTAGTATGGGTGTCTTTAACTCCTACAATCGAACAATTAAATAAGTAGGCCGCTCTAGCACCGATGTAACTCACATTTCAAATTAACACCTGTTGAATTTTAGAAATTAGAGATCAGGACAAACGCATCAAACTGACGGCACTCGCGCTGTCAAGTTGATACTGACTGTGCACGTCAGTTGACTCCTGGGCAGCCGCCGCCAATGAGGTTGAACTGCACACAACGTAAATTAGAGTGTCCGCAGTTACTCAGGTAGACCTGATTCCTGTTAGCTGCTAGCCGTGCTGTATGTTAGGTAGGCGGTTGGAACCGACTTCGGGCCCCAAACGCTTAGAAATATTTTCAGTGCCTGCGTACGCCTCCAGTGATTATAGTGACAGCACTTTAAGAGTTGCATCCTACGAGAGGTAAGCTGTTTTGCTTAGGCCGACATAAGTTTCTAATTGCCATTTCAGTCGATGGTTTGAACGGTATGGTCGGCCGAATTAGCGGTGATGAACCACGAACAAATGGAAGAGTTGGGACCATGTAGTTCAAATAATGAGGTCCGGTTTTTGCAGCCGTGCGCCCAGTATGGGTTAGTTTTGGTCAGCACTATGCTGAGACATCGGGTACGCATCGTTCCACGTGGCACCCAAACTTGTATGATCAAGCCCAGTCTCAGATACACCAGATAGTTGTCGGTCACAGATGGCGTGGGTCCAGTCCGAACTGTCTACCCGTTGCGGTTGGTCCTGAAAATGACCCACGAAGAAGTAGAGTGATGAACAAGTAAGTACGGGAAGAAAAACAAACAAGCAACAGAAAAAGAGCCCATAAACTTATGGACACAGGCTTGTCGCTGACCGCGGTACAACGCCATGCCAGTGTTTGCAGCCAGCTGCGTGGATCGTCGTGAACTCTAAAACAAACAGATAGCACTTAGCAAACATGCTCAGCGGGACTGTCGAGAATGGTATAGCTCGTGAACACGGAGTTGCCTGGGTGCTTTGCGATTTCTTCCGAACATCGGCAGTCAGGTTAAACAATGCGCAATGCAGCAGATGCTTCGTTGGCACACAAGGTAAGTGGACCTATCACATGGTGTAACGACCTGCGCACCTCCATGACCTATTGGACGAGACTGGACGATGCGAAGATCACACTGACAGAGTCACTCATACCAGGCGGGCGAATAGGTGGTTGGCTGCATCCGGTTCGGATTAGCCTGTCACAGTGACCGAAGCCAAAGGACGCCTAGGCACAACACTCACCAAAAGTGGATTGCGCCGTACCACTTGTGGTTACACTCACACATCACGTAGCCAGTGTAAGTCCGAACAATTAAGACCAGAAGGCGTGTGAGTGAAGCTTTTGTATTCAACCGGCAAGCGCTGGCTAGCCAACCGATAGGCAAACATGAAACTCAAACCCTTATCCCTCGGAAAATCAACGGAGAGAGACTGCAATGATCAGATCTAAAGCGGGAAGAAAAATATTGAAAATATAGTAAAAGAATTAGCCCAGTGTAGGAGTCCATGTTGGTGCGCTCTAGAAAAGATGGGGGAGGAACGAAATCCAAGGTTAGACTGGAAAAAACAGACAAAACAGTCACCATACAGTACACCAACAAAACCGAAGAAAATTTGAGGTAGAAGGCCACAGAAAAGCAGGTTTCTACAAGCGGGTGCGGGTGGGTTCCGAACGATGGTGTCTATGGTCGATGCCAACAAAAAAATAAATGTAACTGACACAACTTACTTAAACCGAACACACTCGCTGTCTCTTCGCCGACGGTGTACTGTGAGTACGCCGGTGATCTACTAATCTCAGATGGCAGTGCGTTCACGGCCACACACATCGCAACGCCACATAGTCATGTTACCATGTCCTATAACACGGATGGTTCCTTTTCTACACCGAACGCTTCCGTTCACGGCCGCGCAAATGCTGCTCACTAAACCTGCGGACGCTCGTCCGGTTCGACGCTAACTCTCCCCAACATCTAAAATCTATGTTACAACACGAAAGACTTGCCTGAATAGCATCCTCGTACCTCACGTTTGACCGCCAGGATTTCTCTTATTTGATCTTGCTTGTCTGTTCAGCGGCTATCTTATAATCCGGTTATCGCTCATTCTACGTAAGTGACCTAGCCAACTAAGTTGACTGGGCACCGGTATGGCTCCCACCCTGATCACATCCGCTCGCCGCGGTAACTCAGTGTTCGGGACTATGTCTGACCGCCGAATACCCAAGATGCAACTAAGACACCACACCCAGAGATGGCCCAGACAACGCGTTTTGTTGATACAATGTCCAAATTTCACCGCCGTACAGCAGTGTAGACAGCATTAATGAACGATAGAGAACCAGCCTAATGGCCATCTACAGTCTATGGCTCTTTTAGACACGTCTTTCACGGGGTTTGAAAGCAGTACTAGCCCTCACCAGACGGGTTTGTAGCTCACGGTTCGCGGACAAATCCGTCGACAAATTGCTAACCAAGTAGCAGAAGTTTGTGCAGTTATCGACGCGAGTTGACGCGAATTTAAGGAGCAAGTGCAAGAAAAACACCTCCACCCGAAAAAAGCGGAGAGGAGTGTCTTATCTAAGTCGATATCCAAGAAAAACTTAGATGCTGCGGTTACGAAAGCCGTGGTCAGTCACTTAAGTTCGTCTTCATTGTGTGCAAACAGCCCGCCGACATCTGCGAACAAAAGCATGCAGCATTTGGGGTGCCGAAACGCTGAATATTCGGCAGTTGTCCATCTGTGCGGTGTTCATCTTCGAAGCCATCTTAGCGTGATTATCATCAGCAAAGACGAAAATGAACACTATTAGAAGACCGATGAGTTTAAGGAGAATAAAACGGCTAAAAACAGTGCATCGCTGGGAAAGCAAATAACGAGACAAATCCAGGGCCAGACGGATTTGCATCTCTGGTAAGCCAAAGACAGAACAAGATATGCTAAGAAAAACGTTACCGGTAAATGGATATCCTGAAAAACCCATAGATGCACAGCATGATGGGCAAGTGCAATATGTCAGTTTAAAAAGCCCAAAGGAAGTATACTTTCTATTTCTGCAGTTTAAACATTATTTGGCCAATGACAACAAGCATAAATTGAAGTCTGTCCTATACTGCAAGCACGAGGTTACCCAATTACATTTACTGCAAGCCATCAAAGGACCAGTTCTATAAAATTGCGAGCGGCAGTTTGTCTAACTAATCCGTATCCCGCTACATACCAGTTCAATTGCAGTTGCAGCGAAGATTACACAGGCAGAGCAGATCTTTCACTATCTCAGACAGTAGCGGAACACGTCCGGAAATGGTTGAAACAGATGACACAACGTTCACAGACCGGTGAATCCGTTACTCGAAATCCCGCATCACCGATTGCTAAAATCTCATGATAACAGGTCACCAAGTTGATTCAATTAGCACGTTCCAAATATAGTTACACAGCCAGAAACTGAGGCTACTGGCGTCTAGCGAAGATATGTTGACCGGAACTCACCAGCCTGCACTATGTGCATACAAGTGGTTGAAGCAACCTACCGAGTTGCCGTGGTGTTGATGACAATCCTTGGTGTGGATGTATGCGTGCCATATCCTGTGTTTAATTGTTTACCGTATATAACCTGCATGGTTTACGTGTGCGACTGATGGAAGCAAACGAAGTGCAAACATATCGCAACATGCCTTCTTTCCGTACCGACGAAGCTGTTACATGAAATCCAGTGTCTCAAACACCGGTCCACTCGCAGTATGGACCGAGATGCCCTCTCCGGTGCATACAGTGTGGTGGATAGGCGAAAACATTCTACTACTGACCCCTCTCCCCTTACTGTCCTATCAAACTTACCTCTCAGACACCTCCCGACCCCTATTTCTGATAATTACTTCACAAGTCCCACAAGAGATAGATAATCGTAGTAACACTGGGCCGGTAAGCTATATTTCGTGTCTAGAATGCGAACTAATAAAAGTTCCTTCAACGTTCGCACTCTAAAACAGATAAGTCAGCAGGCCGCTCTCGAATAACGTTGAACTCATTGAATATCGACGACTGCTGTATCTCAGAGACTACCCAGCGAACACATGGCCGACTCCGAGGTGTTGGCCAATATCTGACCAGCAGTCAGCCACACAGTAAGCGAATCGGAATGGAATAAAGAATCATAATGGACATGTTAATTTAGTTTGTTAAACGCATTTTTAAAAAATTCTCTAGCATATTCTCACGTTGTAACCATATCATTGTTTAGAATCTCGATTACCGTCATTTTGTGCACGTTTGTTTTAATGGATGTCTCCGACAGACGCGCGTTCGCAGTTACATTTATTTCGTGCACAGTGAGCGCGGTTGTGTTATGTCTTTTGCAATCTGTCGTCAGTCACAATTCTGTTACAAGTCTTCTGAACGTGTTATTTATGCTGCATGTTTTCCGCTTGGTTAAAATAGGCTTATTAGCGATCGTTTAACCACACTTATAACACGGAAACTGCGGGGATTGTTTTCACTAGTTGGAACAATTAAAATGAGTACAGTGAAAGGATGGTACAGCAGACGGACTATTAACAGGCGTACCAGACATGAAAGGAATAAGGTACGCGCGCTGGATGAGAAGTATGCATCGTGCTGGGTTAAAGAAGACAACGTGGGACCGACACCTTAGTGCAGTCTACAGGTTAGACATTGCATATCTTATCAAAGTTTTACTGCAGAAATGTCCAACGAACCTACTGCAAGTGGTTCAGCTGTCGTACCTTGTGCTCTGAGCACCACATCAGGTGCTGGAATAAGCGCTGTCGAAACTCCCGCTCCCAGTTGTAAGTTCATTCTTTCTACACTCACTGCTGTTGCAGTTAGTCAGTCACCCGTAGTACCGATTATTTCCAGTGCCATCCGATTGTTTGCGATCTACTCAAAATCGGTTACGTCTACTGACTTGAAATTACTGTTAACTTTACTGAAGCCCTTCATTCCTGAGTTGCCGCTTGATCCGCGCACAGTCCGCAGAACTCTTCGCAGTGTGCACAAGACGGTGCTTACCAGTGGATGTTACGTACATATAGGGATGCCGACCTGTCTGCAAAGCGTTCACCACCGTCACCGCTTCAACAGCGGTGACCATATCACCATGCAAATGAATATAGACGGGGTACCGTTGATTGACCATCCCGGTACTGAGTTGTGACCCACACTGGGTCGCATTGTGCATCCCTTTAAAAGCACCCTGTTCGTCATTGGTTCGTATTGCGGTTGTGGGCGCCCTGATCCAGTAAATGAATATCTGCAGTCCATTGTGTCCGAAATGATAGCAATACGCAATGTTGGTATGACGCTGGATGATCTTCATTTACCCATTCATGTGGACATTTAGCGTGTTATTTTCGATGCCCCAGCTCGCAGCTACGTCAAGCAAACGAAAAGTCACAACCGTAGTAACGGTTGTGACCGGTGTGTACATAGAGGTGCCTATTACAGTTCGCGACAGATGACGTTTCCTTCAACGTCATAAGCGTTCGCACTGACTCGTCGTTCCGGGAAAGACGTCAGCCGGACCATCACATTGGGACAACAGTGTCACTTTAACTGCCACTGGACATAGTTGCCGATTTCCCACTGGACCCGATGCATCTTGTTTTCCTTGGTATCATGAAACGGCTGGTTCATATTTGGTGCCTATCAGGGAAACGTTCAGGCTTGCGTCTGTCTAGCAGCATGTAGCGGGCTGCTGAGACGGAACTGGAGGCCTCAGTTTCCCGCCTACCCATAGACTTTCCCCGCAAACGTGGTATGGTTACACATTTTGAGCGATTCAAAGCCAATGAGTGTCGTGTGATTTTATTATACTTGGGCCCTGTGGTTATGCATCCATTCCTCCCCCACCCCATTTATGAGAATTTCTTAAACCTATTTCTTTCCATTTATATGCTTTCCCATCCCAGTTGGTGTCACTCCCTAATTTACCGTGCCCGGTTTTTGCTCCTCAAAATTGTTGACTAATTTGCTTACTTGTACGTAAGCGACCAACTGGTTTATAATGTGCATTGCCTCACCCACTTGTGCGATGATGTGCAGCGGTTTGGACCAGTGCATCGGTATTGGACATTTCAATTCGAGAGCTTCATGTACAGCGTCTTGCGTTTGGTGAAAGGAACGAAGGAGCCGGCTACCCAAGTGCACAATCGAGTATGTGAATATTCTATGCTCACCTACGTAGAGTGCACCGATGCACCGACGGATGACACCAACCTACGTAACCCTTTGAAATGCAACCGTGATATGTTCGTGGTCAGCAGTAAGTTCTACATTTCTTGTGCGCCCCCGGAAAATTGTGTCATGATAAACAACAAGCCGTACTGTGTTCGACAAAGGCAAAACGACGTCATTTTCTGTAAGCCCTTATTCCGAGTGCGTGATTTCTGCTTCCGTGCTTTCCCCTCATCGGACCTTTGCATTTATCGGGCCTCCGGAATATCCACCGCCTTAAAGATAAAGTCCGTGTACTCCATCATGTGCAAATGTGTCGTAATCCCCGATGATGACGAATTTGTCATCATTCCCCTCTTGCACACATTCCAGTAAACTGCATACGCTGAAATTGCAGATGTACCAAGTTTTTGAGTTTTTGAGAACAAGGGAGGTTGCGATTGTTAGCCATGCTTGGCTGCTGGGGAACGCCATGGCTGCTTGGCCAACGATGAAACAGTCAGAGGCAATGAAGTTTTTACTAACCCACACATTGCCACCTGCGGGTAAATTTGAGTTACACGAAGTTCACATTTTGGAGAACACCGGTATGTTCAATTACGTCGTTTCGTTGTGGTGAAAGAGAACTATCAGGAGGCACGATTATACGAGAGGAGGGCTGAACGTGAATCGGAATTTACTTCCACAGATGCCACGTACGCGGCCTTGCCAGCATACAAGAAGAGAAACAAGTGAGTCTCATGTTTGCCTTCAATTACTTTTAGACGCAAACGCATCCTGTCGTCCTCTGGGAGTCATGTTTTACAGAGCGCGCCTCCCCCAGTGATACATGTCAGCAAATTGTTCTCACTCCCCCCTGAAGCGACAAAACGCAGTCAACAGGTGGGCAACATTTCTGTATGGCTTAATGTTATCAACACTATGTCACATGCCGATGTAGATCAACCGAAAAAAAGAGTTAGTGTGATATTATTTGGGAGGGTAATCATTTTTTGTATGAACATCGCGCCCGTTCTATTCCCATCAACGTCACGGACGTCGGATGACTCCTCTAACGACGACTTTCAGAGTTACGTCAAACGGAGAATGCAGCGGTTCGAAAATCAAATGATGCATCTTAAGGAAACCATGTTGCTTATGGACGACCGTATGATACGCATGGAAACTACGTTAAACAACATATGGTCGTCTTTATAAGCAGCCCCCAGTCGCTACCACCAGTGCCTCACCGAAGGAAGACCACATTTACCAAGCTATCAGGAGTGTCTTCACGTAGGCTGATCGTGAGGGGTTGAATAATTTTCAACAGCAGCTTCAGTCCACGCAATATTTGGAACGAACGGTTAGATTCCATAGTTGTTATACCACCATTTCAGACCCGCATATTATCGAAAATCCATGGTAGTCGAACGGTGGCCGGAAGCGTCCGCAAAGTTTGCGGTTTCGTGTTCGGAGAAAAGGTTAGCGGTGAAGTCAACTTGCTGGGCATCAATGATAAAGTTCGATTAATGGGTACCCATTTTTGCGAAGCCATCGTTTGCAAACATCGCTAACATTATCCACCATGTCTCTAGGTGCCATCCGTGACGAACACAATAACCCCTTGGATTTGGAGAGCAATATCCACCGCTTCATCAAACGGTGGTTTCAGAGGTCCAAAGATCGCAATGGAGGTCGCACGGCGCGCCGGGTTATCACAGATACTATTTTACAGGTAATGTACCATGTCTTCTCGTAATGTCCTCTTATCAGATTGCTCCTGCCAGTGGGTCATCAAAAGAAACCGTGGACCTGGACGAGTGAGAACCAAGAAGCGTTAGCCATCATGTACAAAATATATTTGTTTTCTACATTGTTGTTCTTGCTCTTGTTGCGATGCAGCGGTGACTGACGCATGTGTTCTCCATTTGGCGCGGTCTGCGCGGAGAATGAGAAGGTTTGGTTAGCTAAATTACAGTGTTTATGGTACGGTAACCTGAGCGCGTTATATACAGGGTTTTCAGTCGCTAGGCTGGTAGGCGTAGGCTGGGTTGGCCTAGCGGGAAAATTGTTGCAGGTTTCGTTTTACGTAGTGTTATCTGGGAAAGGGGAGCTTGCAAATTATTTCTATGGCCGACTGCCTGTCTGGCCAGGCCGGAGTCGGTAGGATTCCAGTGTAAGGTGCAGGTCAACTCCGGTACGACGCGTGGCCAGGCGAGGACCAACTCCATGCCGACTCCTGTTTTTTTGCTGGGTGTGATAATATATATCCTATATATATACGCATATTTTGCCCTATAAAAGTGTATATATTTACGGGGCGAAGTATACAACGGTAATCGCACGATCAGGGATAGTCCATATCCTCGTTTCGTGGATCCATATGGCGGTGTGATTTGTTCCTAGGCAGTCGGGGATATCTTCACCTAGCTCTCTGAAACCACCTTTTTGGTTTCTCCTTCACAGCACTGTGTGACTACCCGGGAAAATTTCGACGCATGACAACATCTTATGCATTCTAGCTGTTAGCGTATAAACAAGATTACCCACAACCAGCTCGATGCAATGGTGTGGGTTCAAACGAGAACTCGTTATTAGCTCCCCTCCAGTTGATGTTATTCACGAGCTCGTCGGTTACCAATGTACCCATTATATTGCGTACGCAATTTTCCATCGCTCTCACTTCGTTTTTCCGCATAATCATTCCAAGTATCAGTTCGGCAGGAATTGTAGAAGGTTACCACCTTGAGGTACAAACCACAGCCCTCCAATTGTTCTGACAAAACAAACAAATATCTGGGAGAAAAGGTCTGTCTTTTTCCTTCACTGTGCGTCACACCTGACATTTCATAATTATTTAACATACGAACAAATAGTTTGGCACCCAAGCATCAGTTTATACGATCGTACCGCGGAACACATATAGGACGGTCGACCGTCCTATGACAGTACCATGTGCTGGCTGGGTATACATAGTCAACGGTAACGAGAAATGACTAGTGCACGAATTTACGAATTACGAGCACGTAGTACAGAGCTTCACGACACCCGACACCCCGAGAACGGAAAACCGTGGGCCTCAGCCGAGAATACAGTCATTCTAAAGCCAAAGATAATCAGTCAAACCAGTCTGCGCATAAATATAGAGTTTTTGAACAGCCTTGAAAGACCCCACTTAAATTAGCACATCAAAAGATAAATGGACCAATCACAGACGGAGGGGAAACGTATGCCAGAATTTGGCTTCAGCTCACTGTGGCACAAACAAATTAAATTATGAATTATAAAATAATTTTCAAGGGTATGTCGAAGGTTAGACTGTCATTTGGAAAAAAGACTTACCCCGAAGGTAACCGTATAGGACCTTGGATACACAGGACACCAAACAAACAAACATATCAACAAACGATGAAGCAAGGAAAGTTGGGGCGAATGTAGTGCCCTGATCAATCAGGTGATAAGAAATAACCAAAATATGGCAACACCGAAAGAAGCTGTAACAGTGACGGGCGTAGATCAACGGTATACGTATAAGTTAAGAGGAAGACGTTTCCAAAAATTGGGAATGACACTGAAAATTCAAAATCCGTGAAATTGGATTGGCCACCGCCCGAGGTGAAAGACAGCACCAGCAGGTAGGTCCGGATGACGACTGATAGATAATTCCACACACCACGTGGAATGGCGAACTTCCGTCGTCGATAGGGCAACCAACACGATGAGCTGGAGAAAGTGTCGCCGTGCGGTCAATAAACCAGCCCAACTATCCACGCAAAATCAAGACAGACTGCGCGCGGTAACTCCCGTTTTATTCTTCTCGAGACAACCGAATTCAAAAAGTGATGACTCCAAACAAATGTTAAGTTGAGGTTAACGGAACGGCATGTAGAAAAGTATACAACTGTTGCGAAATATAATCATGAATTGTAGACACTACAAAAATTTTGAGTTGCACACGTGGAGGGGCGAGGAAATTACTGTTGTTCTACCGTCTGACGAGGAAACATTTTTCTGATTAACCAAATAACTATGTGTCAAAACCTCAAGAGTTTATCAGCGAACCAACTCTTTGTAAGAATCTATGGGGGAACAGGGTTAACTCAAGACCTCAGTGGATAAACCAAACGGAAGACCGGTGGTTATCTAAAAGAAAACAGTTTGTGATAGTATCTTGTGGACACTAAAACCGACTGGAAATCCCTCTCCAAGCCGTCTAAAAATCACGAAAAACATGCCCTTGAGATCGATCATTTCAACCAGATGAGCTGCAGTTAACAGGCTTGTACGATTCCTGTGCAAGTGAATTTGACTAATGTCCAGGAATGGTGCTCATATATATGCAGTGTTTCCGACTCCATCAACAAGGTACGGGGTTGTACTTAAAGGAAAAAGTGATAGAATTGTCCGGTGTTCATTCACTGTTCACTAGCATCCCGAACAGTCTGACGTCAGATCCAATGGCTGATAGGCCGCTGGATAGTGTGAAGTGGCAAGAACACACCAAGCGTTTTACAGCCGATGGATTGGGTCCGGTGTGTCTTTGCACAAAAGCACAGAGTGAGTTACCGCTACCAGGACCGGCGTTATAGTTTTTTTGAGCTACGTGTCTGAGGGCCTCTTCACCCACGTTTTTTGGCAGCCTCGTGTTTGTGGGTTATTGAGCATGAGGATGGTTCAGTGGATGTGTGCGGGCGTCATGTATGTGGCACTGACAGCCAGGACGATGACAGAAAAGGGTTCGCTGTTCGTCGGGTTAGTGGAGACACGAAACATCCGGTGGAAATATTGCTTACAAGCCGGACAGTAGCTGTCGGGTCACATGCCCGCCTGGGAAATGTATTATAGCGACCCGTAACTCTAAAAGTCTACAGGATTTGTGTGTGATTGACACGTATGCGGTGCCTGCTAAGCAGATGCGCGGCGAATGGGTGGTTGAGGTTTTGCTATTCGATTTGGCCTACTGCACTGTGTCGTTAAATTAGCCGCCACCAGCAATTCGGCCAAAAAGTGACCCATATAGCCTGTTAACAGAGCATCAAGCGGTCGGTTTGGTCCACGTGTCTTCTTGATTTCGTGGTAACTACGGTAGTTTCATGGTATTCTATCTTGTCAGGTAGTGTCTGATCCGGGGTATTTTCCTGCCATACAGTTGTCCTGAGATGCTGAGATGAGCCATTCTCTGTATATGCTAGTTTTAGTCGATCAGCTGAACTTGTGTCGATTCGACGGCCTTTCAGTATGGCAAGCTGTGTTGCCTACGTGATATCCGAATGCCAAATGATGGTAGCACCTTCCGTGCTGTTCCGGATGTGTCATGAATATATATCATCGCCACTAGCTTTTCGTCCTATGAGTTTAACTTTTTTCGACCCTCTAGTAGACGTCTTTTAGAAATTCCCGGGATACCCAATAGAAGTGAACGGTTTAGAGAGATATTCTCCTTCTTGTCTTCTGATTTTGAAGGGGTTATGCCGTGTGCCTGCGCGCCAACACAACGAACGAATGCAGCACACAAGATAACATGTTGGATGGTTGTTGCTGAACTTGCGAACATCTCTTTTCGGTTTACGACAGAGAGTAGGTTCAAGCATCTTGCAGGGTATTCCTGTAACCCATATGCCGGGGAACGTTAGGTCTGAACTGTTCTTGTGTAAAGGCTACCTCATCTACTATAGTATTCAAATAAACGTGGAACTGATCAAGCTGAGTTCGAGGAGAAACAAAACATGCCATCCACGCATCAAAGCCATATTCTAGGCCTGAAAGTCTGAAGGGTTTTAGATTCCAGGTGTTTCATCACAGCAGTTGCTTGTGATCCAGATATAGACGAGGCCGTTGGCGTGCATCTTCATTGTAGAGAGACTCTATCGTCAAGTAGTATGTAAGTCTTCTTACACAGCACCCCAATCGAACCAATTTTCCCGGGAAAGGGTTCGTCTTACTGCAGAGACCGTCGTCTTCGCCTGTCAGGAGCTACAAACATTCCTCCGCATAACTCGTGGAAGTTGATGACCTCAGAGAAAACCAGTGTGCTCGTTCCTTGTAGCTTTAGGCAGTTTATCCGTCTAAAGATATCAGCTAGAATGTTTGCGTCATGATGATCGTGAGTTAGGCGCATTCGGAAGATTATTCTCTGAATGAGAATTTCGCGGCTGTCCAAGGTGCAGCTATTGATGCCAGCGGAACTTAGCCCTTGGTAACTTTTGGTAACTCCACAGTAGTGGTACCTTCCCTTCGATCGGTCCAGGGCGTTTAACCTGTTCTGGCGGTGACTTTTTCTTCAAAAGCTGACAATTTTGGCTATTCAAGCCTTCAAGATTCCCGCTGGTTCTCCCCTGGTATATTCAGGTTTCAGATTTTTAGAAGATTACTGACTTTGATATTTTAGTCCTGCCTATTCAATACGGCCATGGCGTTGCCTTTGCTTGTGGGTGAGATGGCAATCTGATCGTTCTTCTTAAGTGTTCGTAGACGTTCCACTGGTCTGCTGTTGGCTTATCTTCATCTGGGTAGAATGTTGCAGTTGTTCATCAGGATAACTGTACGTTAGCAATGACTAAAGAATGCGGCGAACTCTGCCGTGGATGAGCCTAAATAATTGAAGTTTTTTGGGATATTCTACCCCACCGCAACAGGCTTATCATCAGGTGTCAGCAGATACGTTGACGGATTATGCACAAGTCCTGTACGTTAGCAGAAAATTGATGGAAAGCTGAGAATATGTCACCAGCCTTTAACATGCTTGTCAGTCTATCGCCTCTCTTTGTCATGTTTGTGTGGTCAGTAAGGTGTAGCGAGTATGAGGTTCGAGGTCTGTTGAGAGCACTCTGAGGGAGGACTTATCAAGGGATTAGTCGTTTTTGCTTCAGCAACGTGCCGAGCAAACGGATATAGCATTGTGAGCTAAATCACAACGTCATAGCTCCACATCGCATCAATGTGACCTTGCTCGTTCGATATACGGACACACGGCGTACAGCTGGGTGTTATCATCTACATTTTGTCAAACCAGACATCATTTTATTTTGTAAGCGAGTCTGCCCTGATTTTCTGCCTTAAATCGTCTCCAATATTGTGCCCATTCTTGTCATGTACCTAAAGTCTGAACTGTTCATCTTTCTTTCGTCATGAATAATCAGTGTTAGGACGTAGTTGTATATATAGGCCGCTCCCCATACATAACAGGTCTGTACTGGAGGCTTACTCTTCAAAGAACTCATTCAGTGGACACAAATGTTCAATGCGCCAGTATAGTTGATATCGAAACGGAGGAAAAACGAGGACAGGCTGATAAGTAAACAATATGAACAGCAAAACGGTCGCATCCCGGCACATTTGTTTGGTTAGCTGCGAATCCTAGTGTGAATAGGAAAAGTTGCGATGAACTGTTCTTTAACCTGCCTTCTTATTTCGAATACACGGGTACATATTTATGTGCCTATACTTGCATTTGTGTTCACAAATATTTACGTGCTCATATGTATACCCACGGGGTAGTACTGAAAGAAGGTAACGTATTTCCCTTAGCGTGAGCGCGGCTCGTAAACTCATATTGTAGGTAACTCTTGATGGGGCTGCGTGTTCTTTTACATAGGTCTGAAACGAAAGGTTTTTTCTCTTCACCCAAAAACCGACTGTTCACCCTGTTCCTTGGTCATGTCTTATTACTCGGGTTGTCGTAGTTCGCACAAGTGTTATCAACTTGAGATTCCTTGCACTTGGCACAGAAATGAAAGTGTTAGTCAAAATACTGACCCAGTTTGCCTTATCTTCATCCAAGTTCACGGACTCATTCTGATGAAAACTACAATTTATAGGTCGCAACAGACGCCCGTTTGCTGACGCCGCTTTTCCTCATCCCTCGCAAAACAGCAACGTCTGAGAGCATTGGATTCAACCATACATCGTGAAGTAATGATCACATCCTTTTTACTCATCCATAATAGACTCCACAGTATAGAAGCCCTACTTCGATACGTTTTGAAACGCTTGGTATTTCGGGCCAGTAGAGCCACAACCTAGAAGTGAACCGAGTTAACTTCCCAAGAGGTTAAAGTCGGCCTGGGTGAAGTTTCGAACCGAAGACTCTCTCGCTTGTTATCGCAACCGAAGGCGGGTGAAATCAAAAATAAACAAATGCGTGGTCACTGTGTCCGAGTGGCGGTTTGAGGACCACTCTACTCGCTGGTTGGCTACGGTTTCTCATAATAGGGTCGAGAAGAGGTTGGATTTGGTCAGCGGGATGATATGTCGTGATGCTGACATGATACACTTGGGCCTTCTGTTACAATATCACCGGCAAACAAACCACGAATCCACTGACACAATGACTGCTGGTAGCTCTCTTTGATGTGATGGATGGATTCATAACAAGCACATGAGAAAAATACCGGATTACCAAGAGGTTTGCAAGGCTTTCAAGGAAAGCATCTTCCTCAACGTCGTTACAGGAGAGTGAACGATACACAATCCTCACTGGCAATATGACTTGGGTAAGCATCAGTAGCCGGAGACAGATTTTCATATCTGTCAACCGACCTATATCCATAAGTGAGTACAGGTCTGGAGTTTCTGAACAATGAAAGCAGCGGAGCCCCTACCCTCCTTTAGGTGAAGTAGGCAGGGTACCCGGCGTACTGGTGACGTTCAATCCGTTGTTGCTGATATCTACTTGAAGCTTGGTCGTTATAAGTGCAAAACAAATATGAGGGCTTGCAACATAAGCTAACAGACCAACGTTCTGAGATTTAATGTGTGTGCATGCAGCTCAGGGTTAATTCAGTGACTGACTATGTGAGGAGAAAAGACTGTTCAAAGAAGCGTTTTGTGAAGGATGCGACAAATGGGGTAGAAGATGCAGGTGGCAGACTCGCGATGGTCGTCTTTTCTTTCTTGATGGCACGGAAAGCCTTCGGGTGTTTGTGGCGGCCACCACGCCACTACTCATGCATATGTGAATGTCTTCATGTTTCGTGCAACCTGTTTCTGATAAGCCGCGATTGGCGCTGCCACTCGGTTGGACACAATCCTAGGTGTTCCGTGGAGATATTCGTTGTTTCTCAACCCAGGCAATTTTCTTGGGTTGTCACTTCAGGGACAAGCTTTAACTGAGTAACACTTGGGTCGACTCAAAAAGCTTGCTGGGAGTAACGACGGGGTGTACGTTTTTGAGGTGCAGATTGGAAACCTAACGGGCCGTCATGATTAACGATTTCGCTGGGGAGGTGTTCTTCAGAGGTGACACGGAAGAAGCTTAAGAAAAGGGAATTTAGGACATTCGTCAAGCAGTATCTCAGCCCACACAAACAACCATGAATACTCATAACAATGTTGATTACAAACTGCCTCTTCCGTCTCGCAGTATGGACCGAGATGTCCTGTCTGGTGCATATAATGTGGTGGATAGGCGAAACATTCTACTACTGAACCCTCTCCTCCTACTGTCCTATCAAACTTACCTCTCAGACACCTCCCGACCACCACTTCTGATTATTACTTCACAAGTTCCACAACAGATATAGATAAACGTAATAACACTGGGCCAGTAAGCTCTATTTCTTGCCATTTAACTTTAGGCCTCCCTCTTCTCTTGCTTGTGCCTAGAATGCGAACTAATAAAAGTTCCTTCAACGTTCGCACTCTAAAACGGATAAGTCAGCAGGCCGCTCTCGCAAGAACGTTGAACTCATTGAATATCGACGTCTGCTGTATCTGGAAGACTAGAATCTAGGACAGTAGTGAACATATGGAGCTAACAAAACATGCAATGTCAACTCGATACTGGTTGTACACTCCGGGCGACTCCACAGCCACTGCTACTTGTCAAGCATTAGTAGATATAGTCCCTAGCCCGACAGCCTCAGGCGCGTTGGTAGATTGGATTCCTGCTAGCAGTAGACTTTCTGCCGTCCGTTCGGCAGGTTCTGTTAAAACCAGCCCTAGGCGCAAAACTCTCAAAAGTTTTTTCATCGTGTCTGCTTGCGCTCCAGGTGAATGTAGTGACATCGATGCCAAAGACGCGTTTTACTCGGATCTGGCCACTCCTCTTCTGCCCATACATGGTTCTCATATAGTCATTCTGGTCGGGGAGGTGAATGACTGCTCCCGTGTAGGTTGCAGGTTCGAGATAGCATCACATCTCTCAGCCCACCGCGGACGATTGTTGCAGCTGTACGCTGAGCACAGTTTATTTCTAACAAGCATTAGTTTTAGGCCTAATGCACGTCATTGCTATACCTGGCGTCCGTCTTTTTCAAATCGGGCCTGGTCTCAGATGGACCACAAAGCTGTTAAAATTGGGTGGTGGGGTTACATACAAGACTGTCGTTTTCACTGGATCACATATTTATGTGAAAATTATGCGTTGGTAAGTTATCGTTTCCTTCTTATTTCTGCTGGGCAATGACCCCACCGACAGTAACATCTAGCTTTTGATAAACTGGCTTTACCATTGGTAAACCATACGTACCGAGCCAGCTTAGAAAACTGCCTTGATTGTTCTCACTTCGAAGATCCTAATAGCTGGTGGACTGAAATCCAGCAAGCCACTCGAGAAGCAGGTACTTTAGCATGTGGTACAGAGCTACAAGGGTCGAACAGAAATTGGGTCTCGGAGAAACCCCTGAAGTTGTCAGTAGCCAGACGGAATATCCTTCTTGGTAGTTCACACAACAAATCTAGAACTATCCGTAGGAAATTGAAACGTAGTCTAAGGGCTAGTTAGAGGCTTGATTAGTGGAAAAAGTTAAAGAAATGAAAACCGCCTTCGCCTCGTGAAACGCGGATAAACTCGTTACCCTCATCAATGTCACCGGCTCCAGGCGACTGTATGCCAGTGAAACCATCAGCGAGACAGATGGCACACCCATCCGTGATAAATCCAGAAGATTAGAGCGGTGGGCGGAACACTCTGAAGGTTAATTTAGCAAGACTTTCAGTTAACAAACTTGTAACAGCCTGGTCGGTTGATTTGAAATCACCCACTGAGGATGAGGTCCACAATTTTATCCTGTCTCTCAAACGTAGTAGGGCTGCTAGCCCCGATGACTTCGTGCCAGCACTTTTCAGAGAAGGTGGAGAGGTGTTAGTAGAGGCCTCGACCTAGTTTTTTCAACTCTTGAGGACGACATGCTGGGGTCACGCGATAATAGTTCCCACACTCAAGGAAGGTGTCAGGAGCTCTCGCGAAAACCATAAGGGAATTAGTTTGACCCCGTTTATTTCTTGGGTTCTGGCATCCATTATACTCTGTCGACTCGGAGCAGTTCGGGAGGCAAAAATTAGAGAAGAACATGCAGTGTACCGTCCTGGGCGGGGACGTAAAGACCAATTTTCTGCTCTCCACATTCTTCAGCAGCGTCATGTACACCGCCCACCAACAATCGCCGTATTGCTCGACTTTAAAGTTGCGTTCGATTCGGTGGAGTGATCCGCAATTCTAGAGTCGCTTAAGAAAGGGGTGTACCGACCATATTGTCGGCGCTTCATGCCTACATTTTAGCTCAGGCTAAGGTTTATGGTGAACTATGCCAGTTTTAGCATCAGCAGCCGCGTACGCCAGTGTTGTCCATTTTCGCCATTTTCGTTAAATTTTGTCATAGACGAAACAATGGGCGAGTTTGTGGCACTCGAAAGATGCCGGCGTAGACCTCCTACCCGGTAAAAGACCGATAGACTTTGATTACGCCGACAAGACGCTGCTGTTCGAGAATTTTCACGCAGCACAAGCAACGCCAAACGCTATTTTGCTTTCTTCCAAGTACTTTGAAATGCGCTTTGCAGTATCAAAGCGCAAATCGGTTATGCAACACTGCTGTGATTACGTAGATTTAATGTTAGATAATGAAGTCGTGGAGGCTGTTGATCGGTCTGTATACCTGGAAAGCTGCATCGGCGGTGGCAGCGGATCTGTAGGGAATGGAATAGAAACGCGTATCTTCAAGGCTAGAGCGATGTTCGCCAATCTGGGGCACCTATGGCAACAGAGAGGTATCTCTCTGTTGCTTAGGGGTCGCGTGTATCAGATAACAGTGAAGGCTGTATTACTTTACAGTAGCGATACTTAGTCACCTGGGGTCGAAGGTCCCCGTCTTTAGGTACCTAGAGACCGACTTTTGTGATCAACCACTGGTATACGGTAGCATCAGCGAGCAGGTAACAAGGAGGTTAGGAAGCGGATGTTTGGCATTGATAATCAAACAAGTTCTTTTGTTCTCTTCTTGCGTTTGCACACACTCAGATGATTAGGACCTGCATTAAAGATGTCAACAATCGCCTGCCACACCAAACACTCCTCGCCAACGTTGCGGTCGACTGGCTGGGATCCTCACAACTCTCCAGAGTCCGTGGCTGAAAACTGTAGGTAAGATGGTGGCTGACCGAACTCAGTGGCGTGAAAGCTGTTGTTGTTATCTATGAATTGAGTGCATATAATGACGCAGGACGCTGAAAGCCACAGGGAGGCTGTCTTGCTGATGACCCCTTACTTTCATCTGCAGCCTGATTGTTTGTTTGTAAGGTATAGGCACCTTGCTGATAAATAGTTGAATATGTACATGGCTAATTTTGGTGGTTGGGTCCCTTCCCGTCCCCTTCCTATTTTCTTCTGTATTCCTGTGCAGGGTTTGCCTTTTTCCTTCTTCATGGTTGTGTGGCGGGTAATAATCAATGTGATGTGGTGATGAAGCTTTGGTTAGGTGAAGGAGTTTCTCTCATTCTTTTAAGGAACGGTTAAGAAAAGTGCTTTTTACGTCGGTATGCGCGAATGTATAGTCAACAGCTTCACAGGTCACATCCCTCGTGTTTGGTTCAAGAGGTGAATTTACGGGGAAACGCAGCCACAGTTCGGGGGCACTTGAGTGCAGTGTACGTGTAGAACGCGAGATTGTTGTGCCCGAAAGAAAGAACGTCACCAAAACGGACCGGGCTCAGTCAACCGGGGGTGTAATTGGCCACTTCCCCTATGACACAGTCTTTCTGTCGCATACATCCCGGTCTTTAAGGTTACCAGAAGACTCATCTAGAGAGCGCCACTGCTTTTTGGGCACGAGTTTTGAGAAGGATTAAGAAAACATGTTCGCCCATGGGGAGCAGTTCATTCACACTATCCGAAGGTGTGGTTGAGTAGCCTCCAGTGCTCTCCACAAAGAATGTAGCGGCTATGAATAATCTTTTGATAATCGCACTCATCTGTACCTCTTCAGTGATTTTGGTCTTTCACTTACTTCTTTTTAGTTGAGCTATCAAAGTCGTAACATCTTTCCCGGGGCTAAAATCACAACTCGCCAACTTCACGTGTTTCTCAGTACGCTCTATTTTCCAGGGTCGATACCAATAAAGGGGGGTCAACGCGCTGATTCTTCGTTTTTCATTGTTAATCGGTTATCGATAGTGAGTACTGACTGGGTATTATCATTC
Organism: Paragonimus westermani; assembly: GCA_008508345.1. NCBI lineage: Eukaryota > Metazoa > Platyhelminthes > Trematoda > Plagiorchiida > Troglotrematidae > Paragonimus > Paragonimus westermani. Next base: position 13,802 of record QNGE01000271.1, on the reverse strand, counting down.
TGTTGAATCAGTTCCAACAAAAGTACTTGTGGCCATTTGGGATCCACAACGGTCTTCGGAACCATCGCGCACTCACAACTAGCGTTTTGTCGGTCGGTCGAACTGGTGTGCCGTGTACATCCTTAAACAGACCACCCATGAAAACAACATGAACCTACGTTAAAAACTGCATTCTGAATCTGTTTAATGCCAGCACACGTAATTTAGCGTCACTAATGGTGCGTTTGGTACTGTACTCCGTTTCACTTCTCATGTATCACCCAAAAAGATTTTCATCGACGATTTGCGACACATCGGCCTCATCGGCCCATTGCGGATCACTGTGATGAATACGTAGGGTGCGTAATGTTATAATAAGCCAGGAAAACGAACCGGTTAAATCGTAACTAGAACAGCAACTGGGACAGATACCGCGTTAATCAGTTATGGATGGCGATAACCGTGCGGGAAAACTGACGCGTACAGCATCAACGGAGCGATAAGATGAAGCCATATCAAGGGACTCCGGTTTTTTTTCATACCCGGGAAAAACTAATTTGGACGGTCCAATATTCTGATTGGTTGGTGAATAAATCCGTTGTCAGATTAATTGATAGCAGGATATGCCCACCTATCAACAGCACGTAATCACAAATTTCCTATTACAGGATTGTACACATTTACACAGAAACAAGAAATGTAAGTGCGTCGACTTGTTTAGTGATAACTGTATACGTATATCTATATGCACACATATGTGCATACCCGTTTATGTGGACTGTAACCCATCATCTGCGATTGCTCTTCGAACGATTTGCAGCGTATAACGTCACTATGAATGGGGAAGAATGCGTTTTCGGGCAACCAGCAGTCAAGTTCTTAGGGCATCATGTCGATCAGCACGTCATCCGGCCGCTGCTATCCGTCGTATCAACGGCGTGGTCAACTACGATCGCCGTTTTATTCCGCTTTGCGCGCAACTCATGCAGCCTCTGATCGACTTACTCCCTGGCCGTTCCAACGGCAACGTCCAGATGTCAGAAGCAGCAGTCGACTCGTTCGATTGCACCAAAGACGCGCTAGCCGACGCAGTGCTGCTTCACCATTTCGACGCTAAAGCCACCACGAGCATAGCTGCAGACGCTTCCGACTAGCTCCTGGTGCCGTACTCCAACACTTCGTCGATGGCACCTGGAGACCAATTCCATTTTTCTCCAGACGCCTGTTTCCCGCCGAAACGGGGTACAGCACGTTCGATCGTGAGTTACTAGGAATCCACTCGATCTCTCGTCGCTTTCGATACGCCCTCGAGGGCCGCCAATATGTGATCTTCACTGATCACGAACCGTTGATCTACGCCTTCCGTAATCGTTCCGAACGCCATTCACTCCGCGAAGTGCGCCATCTTGATTTCATCTCGCAGTTCTCTACAGACGTACGGCACGTCTCTGGCAGTGACAACGTTGTGGCTGACGCTCTGTCACGCCTATCAGCAATTGTTAGGCACGACATTATCGACTTGTCAGCTATGGCTGACGCACAACGTGCGAAAAACGATCTCCACGTTTCTTGCCAGCATTTGTCATTGCGCCTCGCGGATCTCCCACTACCGACAGCACCGAGAACGATTTTATACGATACTTTCGCTAAACACCCTCGTCCAGTCGTACCTCCAGCTTTACGACGTCGCGTGTTTGGCACGCTACGCAACATTGCCCACCCTGGCATCCGGGCCGCGGTCAAACTTATTTCTGATAGGTACGTCTGGCCCGATATGCAAGAGAATCTTCTCACATGGGCGCGATCTTGCCTAGCTTGTAAATAAGCTGAGGTACACCGTCACGTGTTGGCCCCGATTGGCCGACAACCTACGATTATCTCTCGACTCGCGCATCTCCACATCGATATTGTAGGTCCTTTGCCATTTTCGGATGGCACAACCTATATCCTGACGATGGTAGACCGCTACACGAGATGGCCAGAGGCCGTCCCTGTACTCTACGTCCGCTCGGAAACCATAACACAAGCATTTGTTGAGCGCTGGGTAGCATCTCACGGTTGCCCGGCCACGGTTACCACCGACCGCAGTCACCAGTTCGAAAGCGGTTCTTTTGCGGAGAGGTTGAACGCACTTGTCATCGCACACGGACTATGGCATACCACCCAGCTGCGGACGGCATGGTCGAACGCTTTCATCGACAACTAAAGCATCCGTTGCCACCGTCGATGCAATCCGTTGGACGGAATCTCTGCAAATGGTTTTACTCGGCAACCACGCGGTCCTCAAGGCCGACCTTCACATTTCTAGCGCCAAACTCCTTCATGGCCAACCGCTGCGTCTTCCTGTTGATTACTTCTCGTCCGCCACAGACACACTCCGATACGACGCTTCCTACGCCAAACAACTTGCTTCACTTGTGCTCCGCCTCCGCGTCACGGACACTCGAGAAAGAAACCTCCACGACTGCACATACGTGTTTATTCGCGTGGATGGTTCACGACGCCCGCTTGAGCGACCTAACGAAGGTCCATTCAAGGTACTTCAACGGAAGGACCGCTTCCACGTGATCGAGCGCCAGGGTATTCGGGATACCGTTAGCATCGAACGCCTGAAGCCTGCCCACTTTGAAGGTACTGGGGAAGCCTCCAATGCTCCTCCGCATCCTGCGGCCAGGCATGCAACAGCCTTGTCCGAGCGCATCATCTTCGGACACAACATCGCCAACAACGCCAGCACCTATCGTAACACGTTCGGGTCGTGAAATGTATTGGCCTAAACGTCTGGTAGATGACTAGGATTCGTTAAGTCCTGTTTTGTTTCAGCACTAGGAAAAACAAAAAATATCGCAAAAGCTTTGGAAAACCAAAAAGTCGCAGACCTTTTTGATAACCAAAATAAGCGTTCCGATGCATGTCCGCGTATTTATATTCGCTAGATGAGTTGAACATTCGTATGTGTACCTAACGTTACCTATATCGCTTTTCATTTCCGTGCACGCGCTCACGTCCCGGATAGATCGAAGTTTGCGACGCGAATACTGTTATGCGACCACTACGTTTACCACCAGGACCACAACATGCGAACTCTCAACGCCCCCGTTCGTTTCGATACCGTAGAAGAGGACACTTGAGTGGGAGCTCGCTAGGAACTGTTGGCACTAGTAATTCTCCATCTACAGCGTCTAGGATTTGCATTAACGACCGCAAACTGGTGCAGCATGAACTAGACCAGGCCAATGGTGGCTGGCCACAGTTGGTCCTCACATAGACCGAAGGGTTGTGTTCGCAGTACCCTTCTGGAGGAGGCCTGTCTAGTGACTCGGAGATACCCCTGGTCTGCCTGCTGTACGATGTGTGAAATATTTCCTAAAATCCTAGTTCATACTGTACATAGGACCTCAATGATCTTTGCCTGTCGTCTGCCTGATGCATGAGGCCGCGTTTGTTCGTTTGCATGCTTGTCCGCGTATGCGCGCCATACACCTTTTTTCCGGCTTGCTCGCGCGCTCGGCGCTCGGAATTTTAGCCTCCTCAGCTACTTCGCGTATCGGTGTCGTCTAGCGCTGATCGAGACCATGTGTAATTATCGCATAGTATATTTTCGGTCTCCGCAATTATTTGTATTTTTATTTCGCGTCTGGTATTTCTGCGTCTGTCTGAGGAAACGTTCATCTAATGCACGTATGCATTGAACCTTTAATCAGTTCATGCAACATGCAGAGATGACCTAAAAATTTTGTTATACAGGAGTGGAGCATCGTTAGTAAACAAAGCCAAGAAAAACCTCTACACATACTGATAAGTGTGTGCAGATACCACGATATGAATCGACTCACTTACATTACTTATCTCATGTGAATATGTGCACTTCCACATCAAAAATTTGTATGTGCTGTTCGGTTGTGCGCATATTTCGGTATTAACTAGTCTGACAACGGATTTACGCATCAACGAATCGGAAGTTTGATTGTTCAAATTATCTTTTCCCGGCTATGAAAGGAAACTGTTATTGAATCGTTCGCTAACGATCCAAGTTTACACCGAGTTACGCACAATCTGTTGATCCAGTAAATGCCTCTCAATATTCAACGACAGAGAATCTACCCTCGAAACGGTTAACGAGAAGGCGCTCGTAATAACTGGATTTAATACGGTACTAATAGAATCAATGTACAAGAAAATTGTCTCTCACCTCGAATGTGAAAATCCTCAGAACTCAAAGAAGGTGCCCGAACAACAAATTAACACCAGGCACCGATCAACAATGGTGGACGATAAAACGGGTTGAGCTCACTCAAACAAATGGTCATTGGTTTGGTCAGAGCAAAACGACTGTTCATGCATCGAGAAACGACAGGAATCATGAGGTACTCAAGGAAAAATATGGGAGAAAAATGTCTAATTTCGGTGTTTGTAAGTTTACATGGCTCGGACTAAATGGGGGTAAGGGAAACGGTCAAAGTAGGTTGTGTAAGAACGAGGAGTAATGTACCTCAATTGGGGAAGAGAGTAGAGCGTAGGGCTACCTTTCAACATCGAGCGAACATCAGCAATATCAAAATAACGCAACAAACCTTCACAAAATCAACAAATGTCTCCCCCATTAGTTTGTCAGATTTGAAGTTTTCCGCCCTCCCTCGCGGAAGCCTACTTATTTCAACAGTTTTCTGGCGCTGTTTTTGTTAAGTTATAGTGCAACGCATTCCGCTGTCGTGTGATTGACGCTATTCTGGTTTTCGTTTGAGTAAGTTGTGTGCATGACTTACTGGGCCTCTGGCTCACGCTTGTTTCTGTTTTTTACCATTCCAGATTCTCGCTGTGCTCCCGTCCTTCAGAGAGACGCTGCTCCTCAGTGCTTCCACTCCGTCGCGCATTACAATAGCGAGACGCTCTGAAGGTGAATTTGGACGTATTTCTCGCAATGACCTTGAACTAGATGTAACCTTATCATGCCGTTCAAACCAGCGAACGCTCACGGATTGAATCTCAGTTGTGTAACGGAACGTGCTGCCGTGCTGCTGGCGTTGTTTTGGTTTTCGTTTACCTAAGTCATGCACATGATTTTCTGCGCCTTCGGATCACGCTGGTTTGTGTTTTCTTCTACAGGATTGTCGTTTGAAACCCAGCTTCGAAAGAACGCTGTTCCCGATGTGTCTGCGTCGTCCCAAAGTTGACCTGTAAGTGTTACGGACATTCGGAGTAAAAAAAGCCGGTTTGAATGTAACAGAAAATCGACTCGTACACACCCTTGTAAGAAGTAAATTATTGTAACATCACATAATTTGGACTAAATATGTGGAACAAGCGATTCATCATTTTTCCATATGCGTGCGTCGCAGTATTGTAAACCACAATCATCTACCTTCTGTTGAAGCCATCTCAGCCAGAAGATCTCACGTTTCTAGTGTTAATCAATTATTTGTTGTTTTGTATCACCTGTACTTGTCTGCAATGATCGCGCACATCCCAGGGTACTCCTCACATATACGCTGAGAAGTATACATTATTACTCTGATTGTCAGTAGGCACAATGCATTGCAAGTGGAGCCTGGCGGAATTAGGCGGTGTCGGACCGTTGGAGCGCGAGATTCAAAAAGGAGCAGTAATTACTGCGTGGATATTTAATTTGAAGTTTCTCATATAATTGTTATTTTTGACAATATTTTCACCGTACAGTCTGCTGACATTTTATCTACGTCCACGTCTGTCTAAAAAATTCTTATATAACAAATTATGATGGCCAAAACCGGTCGTCAAACAAGATCGACTGGTGACAAAACCACTTGTTCTAGCTCTAAAGTAGATATTGAACGACCTAAAGGCAAATGCTTTAGGCCCAAAACTTGTAAAGGTTTTCCAAAGGTGCTGACTTCAAAGGGGGGAGATAAACTGGTGGTTCCCACCAATACTCCTCTAACCAAGAACTGTTCTATCCCCCCAGACAACGTATTGGCGGAGTTACTTGACAAGGTATCTGAAGCGGAAACTGAACTTGCCCAACTAAAAACAAGCTATGCTCTATTTGCTTCTCTAAAGAAGAATCTTATATACCTATCTTACATCTTCAAAGTGCCGAAAAGTCCCAAGATGGATAACTTAGAGAGCGCAGGCATGTTTCGCAACACACTGAAAACAGAACTCATAAAACGGATGCGATGCACGTATAATGCCATCGTATTCAATGTGCCAGATAGGCTTCACCTCGACGGTATCAAGAAGCTACTCACGAGGAGTACCAATATAGACCCGGTATCTTATACCTGCATTCGTCTTCGCAAGAAGACTCAAATTCTAGAGCGAAACAACTGCGAGAGAGTTTATCCAAGTTCAGGACCTTATCAAGTCCAGAACCTCTCCTAAACCGATAAGAATTATGCAGGATAGAAAGCCGCTTGAGAAGGAATGTCAACGTCGCTTATTGCGCAACGCTGTCACCTCCAAGTGTGTGGCTCAGGACACATTCAAACAAGGTGCGACGATGTGCAAGGGTAATAAATCGGGTCCTGATGAGTGTGTAGCTTCACCCTGTGTAGCTTCGTCCTGTTGCGTCACACATGAGCCTGCCACTGTTCATCTTGTGAACACCAACGACACAACAGAGGATATCATACTGGCCGACTTGATTGACTTAACAGTCGATCTTGACAGTTACAGCAACCTGCCTAACGGAACGGCGACCACCGTCAAGCAGCCAATTCCCAAACAACAGCACGCAAGAAAGTTTGCCAATATTGAATCAAATGGGATGTCTAAATCTCAACTTGTTGACGCGGTAGCTAGATCAGTCAAAGTATGGCCCAGACCATTTAACAATCAGAGACACACCAGAACTCCAAAATTAAACTTATCCCGAAGGAACCCAACAACCGGCCGTCGGTGGAGTACTGGCTTTAATAAACCCTCCTCAAGTTACTATCCTACGAGTCGTTCGTGCTTACCTCCTCCGCAATACAAGGGAAAAAATTAGCATGTGAACCCTTACCACACCCAGGGAGAAAAAGGATGTATCTATTACCAACCCCTAATCTTCGACCTTTACCCAACAATAGCAATATCTCACGCGACACACCTTTTAAAGCGAGACTAAACCAGAACCCCAGTATTCTCATCAGAGTTGCTTATCCCACGCTTAACGCCCCTTTAAATTCAAACAGCCCCCACAGTATTAATGCTCACCTAAATGCATCCCGTGATCTCTTCGTGGACAACGTACGTGTAAATACGATTCATCCATCTCAACCTTACCCTTTTTTATTGCGTCACACACCGTTTAAACCTCCTCTACCCAGTCCACCTCCCATATCCCCATTGCCCCAATACACCTTACTGACACTTTTCCAAAATTTTCTGTCATGGACACAGACGCAGGGGACGTTCCATTAGTTATCAATGCGCTCACCATAACCGCATCAGACCAAGGGACGTCACCAAGGTCTCTGAATCACAAAGACCCTTCTGTTTAGGACATTTTTAAAGGTCTGAAGATGCAGTCGAACAAGGAGAATGCACTAAGTTTGTTGCTTTTAAATGCACGTTCACTGGTCAATAAGACACATTTTTAGATCCTTCGTCTTCTTATATAATCCTTGCATTATTCTGGTCACCGAAGCTTGGTGTGCCCATGAGACTTCGAATACACAACCAAATGTTATAGTTCATCATATGCTCCGTAAAAATCGCGGTGCAGGACGGGGCGGTGGATGTTTAATTTACATAAAGAAGCAGTATGCTACAACTATACTCGATGAGCCGTGTCTTGATAGAATTGATGTCTCACTGTGGCTATCAATGTCAACCGAATCCCGTGAACTACTCTTAGGATATGTCTACAGACCACCTAACACCTCTCATGACGACATGAACATTCTTATTAGTGGAATGAATTGTGTACCAACATTGCCCACACAGTACAAAATAATGGATGGAGATTTCAATATGCCCAATATCTCTTGGACCTCCTACACAGCCCCTGCAAATCAAACAGAGTTTCTTGCATGTTTCCAGGTAAAGGTTGGCGCCAACACGCTCTAGCACCTGCCAGACTATACCACACTTTAGATCTCATTTTTACAGCAGGTATCTCTTCAGCCAAAGTATCCGTCCTAGAACGGTTTCCAGGAAGTGATCGCAACGTGGTCAACCTCATGTTTGACCGAAAAGCTGCGAAAGCGTCGAACAACGTTTTCGCGAGATAAAATTAATCGACTGGAATACGTTCGCCACTCTGCTGAGGTCAATGTTGTGAAACACATTCTTTTTGACCTCTGACCCTAGTATGGCAACCGAAGTATTTACTGAACACTTCAAACTGTACGAATATCTTAACCCCGGAAAGATCGAAATGCCGTAGTGTGTGTGGTAAAAGCTTCAAAAAGAGGAATGTAAACTCAAAACTGAAATCACGATACCGAAAAACACATGACTTCTCCGTTATTATTCAAATGCAGATGTTTGACACCATGGAAACTTGAACCAATATGCTCCACCTAAATGAGGAAAAATGTGCACTGAACTGAGTTGATGCAGTTATTTAAACGCAAAAACTGTACAAGGGACCCTATCATCTCATTAGTTACATTACGGGACAAAACTACCGTAGATGATCCAGCAACAATCTGCGAGGCCTTCAGTTCGTATTTTGCTGCTTCCTTCAACATTGAAGAAAATGTATTGCCTCCACCTCCCTGTAAAAACGAATACGTTCCTAAGCCACGTTACTGTTGATGCTATAAAAATACGCTCTCAGCTAGCTACTATCAAACCCTCTCATCTTCCTGGTTCCGAGAGTATGCACCCCGTTGCTCTCACACACGGAGGGTATGACATCCCTCTTCTTTTGCTTAAGATTTATACACTCTCTCTGTCGTTAGGCTCCTTCCCTCTCCAGTAGAAAAATTCTATAATTCAGCCCTGTTACAAAGATGGTTCGCGCCAAAACATCAATAATTATCGTCCCATTAACCATAATTCAATGTGTTCCAGAGTATTGGAAAGGATAATAAAATGTCGCATGGTTGAATTATTATTATCACAGAATCTTATAAACCCATCCCTGCATGGGTTCTATAGCAAACGTTCGTGCATGACGTGTCAGCTGGAATTCTTCAATCATGTTACAGTATCTGCCGATTCAGGGAATGCAGTTATTATTATACCCCTGGATATGCAAAAAGCTTTTGATCGTGTGCCTCGTAAGCGCATTCGAATCAAAATGGCATCTTTTGGTATATTTGACCCACCAATCAGCTGGTTTACTTCATACCTTGTGGACCGCGCACAAACAGTGAAGATGGGAGATAACAGCTCAACGCCTAGACCAGTCACCAGCGGAGTGGGTTAAGGAAGCGTCCTGGGCCCGTTACTCTTTTTTATGTATATAGATGACGTATGTAAAGTTATCAAACATGACAAACTGTCCCTATTCGCTGTTGACATCGAACTTGTCCATACTTTTCCTACTTGCGATCTCATTCTTCTTTAGGAAATATACGGGAGGACATAATGTCATTGGAGTCTTGGTGTCAAACCTGGCTGATGAAATTCTCAGCCAATAAATCCACCATTGTCGCACACGGTTGTCATATACCAGAGAACTTTATAAAGCTGGATGGTCATGATATTTCAAATGCCAATTCAGTCCGCGACCTAGGTATACGTTACTCAAACTCATTCAATTTTGCTGAACGTATATCTTTCCTAGTAGCTAAAACTAGACGAACGATTGGAAACAGTAAGCACTCATTCTTCCTGCCTGCAGCTCCACTGCACCTTTATAAGATGCGCGTACGACCCCAACTTGAGTACTGCACGTTCATATACAGTCACTTTCGCAAGCCTGACAGGCTAGTTCTGGAAAGTCTCCAAGGAGCATTTACGAAAGGTTTAGTGGGTTATCCGTCTTCGTTGAACTACAGAGAACGTTGCCAGACGCTTGGACTGGATCCTCTTTGTCTTGTAATGGATCTAAACAATATATGGAAACGCAGGTGTGAGTAGGAAGTCGAAATCTGTTAAAAAGGAAGACAAGTAACTCACAATAGTTCGTGGAAGCACGTTGGTTTAGTGTTCCACTACACCAAATGAGGATTCTGACCGATACTACTTGTCGAGTGTCCCCCAGATAGTCTCGATGTCACGACCGAGATAATTCCAACGAAAGATGAGTGAATGAATAAATAAATTTGCCCAACTAAACGATTGATTCCGCTGAATTCTAACTCTTCCAAAGGTTTGTAAGCCACCGACCCTGAACGCGAACAGAAAGCGGAACTCGCGAACTCGGAAGAGTAATTTTTGAACATTATTTTTTACTCTGTGTCTCGATTAACCTCGTTCAAACATCATGTGTGCATGTGAGGTTGAAGAAGATGAGAAGGCATGAATAACAATGAAGTACAAAACGCTACAGTCTACGGCGCTTCAAGCTGAACTTTGCGCTCATATGTAATCTAGGTAGTGGGAATAAATTTACTGTGAAACTGGCGGTTAGCCCTCGGCATAGCTCAAAATGCAGCATCAGGAACGAGAAGTTCATTTTGACAACTCCTATATTCCATAAAACACTCCGTACACATTTTCTCCTAGTGAAATATACCTACATTTGGAACAATCTCTCATATGCAATTAGAACCAGTGAGAATATACATCAATTCAAACGAAGATCAGAAACTTTCTTGACATTAAAGAGCGTCAGGTTGATTTCCAAACTCTGCCTGCTTAAGGACGATATCTTTTAAAACGTACCTAATAACACCTGAACATCAGATCTAATCTAATAACAACCGAGGGTGAAGCTACACCACATGATGTAACACCACATGCACTTCAAACTGATCAAAGCTATCAACTTCGCCTCTTGGAGAATTCCTCATTTTCGAAACCCATTATTTCTCCAGCAGGATAGATCTTGTACACAGCTCTGTCGAAAAATTGCAGCTGCATAACAAAGCTACAGCCAACATATGATAACATATTGAACATCCCCGTTAGTAGTAACCAAACCATCCTGGTACACTCTTACTCCATACTTAACGATTGTCAGCTGTGTATAGCTATCAACCGCTACGCAGTAGCTGTGCAAGTTAAAACAGTTTGGAGAATATATATAGCTTAATCTGTTCGCCGCATATGGTTACATATAAATACTTGTCTCTTCCTATCCTAACAGACCACCTGGTAATCTTCCCGTTTTGCCAAACATCTTTTCTACCCTACATAGCGGCCGTACATACTAAATCGACATCGGAATTCGGCTGTAGTCATATACTAGAAAAATCTGTGAATCGATCACTTTCCGCGTTACGCGATAACAATTATTTGTTAGAGATATATTTTATTAACTAACCAAATCCCCGACTACTCATCCGTAACACAAAATTATAAATTCTATATGAAAGCTTTGGTCAGGAAATGTCAGATTCCATTATTCGTCATACTTCACATGACCATTTTACGTTCTTCTGCTTATCACGTAATTTTGCCTTCCATTCTTGATCCAACAATAAATTCTAACGCTAGACAACATTCCATAACGTCCAGAAACTCAAAATCCTGTACTGGTTGGACACTTTGCGAGGTCCGTGAAATTCCGTCCATTTGAGGAAATAACGGAGTATAGTCCAGATGATCGTCCATTTCCCCGAGAAAATTGCGACCCACCTATCTTCCTCCATCTTCCCAAAAGTTTCTACATATTTGTCCGAGGCCGTCTACATCAACTGATGGCGAAGTTCTTCGACTGCTCATTTTCTACATCCTGAGAAATCTTTTTTCTGGCATGACCTTGAACATAAGGCCAACGTTAACCTTGTGAAGCAAGAATTGATGTACCAACTCAACATTTTTAACCGAATATTGCAAATTTTTAGAACTATCGTTTCAGAAGCAAGTGAGCCAACTGTCCCTTCATAAACTAGAGTTTTCCTCTATTATTTTGTCCGTTTTATTACTCTATTTTCATAATTGGTGTATTGTACAATTAACAATTATGTGTACGGTATAGGGTTCACGTCAAATTGTGTGTACTGATCACGCTTATCCGAGCGTTTCCCACAGATGCGTTGAAAAATATACCATCAATATTATTATTATTACTAAGTGACACGAGATGCGCAAGCGCATCACCTGATCTGAAATCCGCAATTGTCTTCGTGAATTATAGGGCACTGTGCACAGCAGACATTAAAGAAACATACCTGAAGGAAGAAGTGGACATCCAGACGTTATCTATTTTGTCTTCTGCGCGTCGTAATGAGGTGACCGCAACAAACGGGCTTGCAACTCTCGGGATGATAAAACGGGTCTTTACGTACTCAAAATGGTAACATTGCGGGCACTTTACGAGGGCTGTATAAGACCGCTGCTTGAATACATCACTCAAGAAGTGTATACTGCCACAAAGGTGGATTTGCTCGCTGATGAGCTTGTTGAGCGCGCGACTTTCAGGGCAACCACGGGCTTGAGAAGTGTCACCTACTAGTCCCGATTTGATATTCTTGACCAGAATACGCGTGAATGTCGATGGTTTCGCTGTGGCCGAATTTTCACGCCCTGGCTTTTCTAGGTAGTTTTGTCCGGGCAATCCTCTCTCGTGCAGAAACGTGATGGCCGGCGATGGCATAGCAGGTAAAGTTACATGGTATATCTTCCGGTCTCCTTTAGGCAACAATCCTTCTCTTACGATATCGTCAACCGTGGAAATAGCCCGCCTTCTGAAGTCGCTATCACTTTTAAGCAATACCGCTTCATAATTGCTTGTAGGAGACTGATTATGTCACTCCAATCTTCCCTGGAGCAGTGCTATGCTGTTTCAGTTATCTTATTTCTGGCCAACTGACGTCCACTTGGCATCAAAAGAGGTGAACCGACTTGGTCCGGTTACTGTGAGTCCCTAAACTGGAGCAAGTATGATAACCAACAAATCACTGTATAATGGAACGAACACCGATGGTCATGGTTTAACGATCGTGCATCTTAATAGATATGTTACTTGCTGTGCTTTCGTCGCAGCCTCTGCGAATCGGGAAGACGGAGTACATGTAATAATAACGTGAATACCCGAATCTTTCTGGATTGTCCGTCCGCATCTATCCCTTAGATACCCGGGCGTCTACTGCGCAGCGTCAGGCAAGATATTTAGGATGATCAACAGTAAGTCCCACCGTACTATTCATTCGCAGGTTTTCATGATATCTTCCTGAATAACGTTAGAGTTTGATGCATTCACAACTGGTTTTATAACCTCTGCATGGAGATCACATGGATTGCCTAGGTTACGTAGTGGGTCGTTTATTTAAACCACTAGGTACAGAAAGGCAAAGATTGTTCCTTGTGGTGAGCCACTAAATGAAGAGTCCCCCAGACAGTACTGCGGCACTGTCACTCCTTACGAGCTTCCAGATAGATACATTTAAATCCAACTATAGACTCCCGCTCCCCCTAGATTCCAATCCGGAAGCTCGCGAGTGACAGATTTGTAGGCTTTCAGGAAACCGGGATAACACACTGTTGTATACTCATCAAGGCCGCCTGTGTGCCCCACACTCGTGCCAAAGTTTGAAGTGCGTTCTGATTGGTCGCGGATCCAACGACCAAAGGCTTACTCGTCCAAGCTTTTCAATATGACCCAAACGCTTGTAGATGCGGCGATACAGTATGCACTTCTGCTGATCCACTTGTTCTCACTACCATTGTTATTGTCCATGAGGCATGTAGCGGATGGAGCTCGAATACATATATAACACACACACCGATCATTTCACCCGCCCATCCCATCGTTGACTGTCTAAAACCGACAGCAGATTGTCAAGATTGGAACCATCCCT
>QNGE01000270.1:261857-340474 GCA_008508345.1 Paragonimus westermani | reverse complement strand
AGGACAACGACGTTTATTGCAAAGAGACCGGAAAAGCGAGCTGTAAGCAAAACACAACAGAAGCAAAGCGCAACAGACCAGTAGCTAGCGTCCGGAAGGTGCAAGTGTAATTGTGACCTTGGGCGGTCGAACCTACGAGAAAATCCAGACATGCAACCAAACAATGTCAATAATGTCAACGGTCAAAATAAATAGCAAAATAGTTGGAATACGTGGCAAACCTAGAATGTCTCTACAGTCCTAAGCAGCACTGTAAACACCCCGGATTCAACGTCTTCAAGGTTCAAACCACTGACGCTTGCTACAGCATCATTCCACGATAGGTTATTCCTGCATGAGATCAGGCATCTCAACATAATAATAGTAATGGTATATTTCTCAACCCACCTGTGAGAAACACGCTCAGATAAGCGTGCTCAGTACGTGCATTCTAACGTTAAACCTGCAGCGTTCTGTACACTTTGTATTTTATAATTCTTATTGTTTGCTCTTTTCGCCCTTGTCTAACTCACTTGTACAATCCATGTTTAAATCGAGTTAATCGATTGATTCGATAACCAATAATTCAAATTACACTTCCGAGGTCGTGAGCTGTGCGTCTTCTCTGCGTTCTGTGTCGTTCGAGTACAGTTTTCGGGAGACTTGAATACCAACGGGGCCAATAATTTATCTCAGCAGAAATCTCTTCAAGGTAACATCGCGGATCGTTTCCGTCGAATATTTCATTCCGTGTGGTGGATTTCTAAACTAACACACCTTCACGAACTACTGTGAGTCATTTCACTTTGGTTTTCACCACATTTTGGCTCCGCGTTCATACTGGACTAATTTGACAGTGTTTTGGTTCACTACAACCCCATACCATACACATAATTGTTAATTGTACAAGACATTAATTATAGAAATAGAAAAATAAAACGGACAGAATAATAAAGGAAAACTGTAGTTTAGGAAGAGGCAGATGGCTCACTTGCTTCTGAAACATTAGTTCTCAAGATTTTCAATATCCGATAAAAAATGTTAAGTTGTTACATCAATTGTTGCTTCACAAGGCTAACGTTGGCCTTATGTTCAAGGTCATGCCAGACAAAGATTTTTCATGATGGAGAAAATGTATAGGCAAAGAATTTCGCCATCAGTTGATGTGGATGGCCTTGGAAGAATATGTAAAAACTTCTGGGGAGATGAGGGAATGTAGGTGTGTACCAATTTTTCTGGAGAAATGGGCGATCTTCTGAAATGAGCTCCGCTATTTCCTCAATTCGACGGAATTCCACGAATTGCCCAACGAACACAGGATTTTGATTTCCCGGACGTTGTGGAATGTTGTCCCGCGTTAGAATTTATCGTAGACTCAAGAATGGAAGGCAAAATTATCTATTTTTGGCACGAAACGTTTCTTATAGGTATGAGCGTGTTTTGAATGTTATTTCTGCCACAACCTTCTCAACATTCAGGGCCGACCCGTAGACAACCCCTGTGTCCCATCCATACGAGTGCAGTGTCAGCCACGGCAAATCTCAGCCGGAATCGGACCCTACGACGTTGCAAGCACTAACGCCGATACTGTAAGGGAAGCAGGGCTAGCATTAGTGTCTTCACTGCACGGTCACTCCTTTTTGTTCATCGGCACACAGGCACCTTCGATATTCAACGCTCGTTTGGTTCTGCAACACCGTGTCAGAAGCTTTGTTAAATCGTATGAGATTGCTTGCGCACGTTTGCAAGGAATAATCCACCTTGTCTGTGCAAACCATGGATATCTCTATGCCAACAGCACTTCACACTGAGCGGTTGCGCGGATAACACAAACAGCGCCAAACCTACGCCATCGGCTTCATTTCAGTCCAGCTGACATCCACTCGAACGACCTGCCTGTGGAAACTTCTCAGTTTAACCACCACGTACTATTCCTTGGCAGTGTTCTGGACCAGGTCTATTCGCCTACTGATCTTCTCTTTTGAGTCTATCAACTGTAGACATGATAACAAAAAAGAAGAGAAAACGATTTGCAGAGTATGTTAACATTCCTTGTTTTTGGAAATGACCTTTTTCTAACATGAACGTGTCAACATTTGCAATCATCGTTTGATCGTCCTGCTCTTCTGAGCTATGGTGTGTGTGGACATAGCGGTACCATTCCCGCTACAAAAGAATTCTCATTCGAAAGCTTACTGACTATCTGCTCATTTGTGAATTTTCGAATATTTTGGGCACGCAAAATTCGACGAACTCTTTTGGTTTGTACGCTTTTGCAGTTTTCAGATGCATTGCCAGGTCCACAGACAAAAGGAATTGTTTGGTATCAGGTTTATTCGCCTAGTCATCTTTTTCTTTTTTGAGTCCATCAACTGTAAACAAGATAACAAAAAAGAAGAGAAAACCAAAGGCAGTGACACGCAAAGTTGTAGCGTCTATGAAACGTCGACTGTGAAAATATTTAGTTATTCGGATACGTTGGCATGGTGAGTTATCTTTTTCCGCCTGTCCTGCAGGTATTTCACCGTGTTTTCTATCTCTTCCAGACGATCCAGACATGGTGCGTTGAGAGGCAACTCCCATCTACCTATCGTACAACACTGGACAAACCTACCCTCTTTTATCTCGAGGGATTCTAGGGTTGTGCAGCCCGCTGTGATAGACAAGAAGCGCACCGAGGACTAAATAACAAATAAACGATCCATACCAGCGCAGCAAATATTTTGAACCTAACCCCCTCCAACCCCGAACTTTGAAGTTCCTTATCACGTGCAATCATCCTTTGCGTGTATAACCCTGTAACTGTGATCAGTCTGAAAGACGTGATATGTGGCTTTCCCCCTGTGCAATAACGAAGGCCTGCGTAATTTTTACTGACCTTCTGGGGGAGAGCTACGTAGCGACTATAGTAAATAATATTTTGATAGTCGCATTCATCTGTTCAGTTCCGAGGATTTTGGTCCTGTACCTGCTTTTGTTTTAGTCAAGCTACCCATTTTGTAACATCCGGCCTGGGGCTGAAAACACAACTCGCTCCGTGCCCCGCTAGCTTGACGCATTTCTCTGTACACTCCATTTTCCAGAGTTGGTTATAGTACGCGGGGTCAACGCGCTGAGATGTGGCTTTTCATTGTCGATCGATTGTCGATAGTGATCACTGACAGGGTTTTATTGTGTTGGATCAGTTCCAACACGATCAATAACGAGATGTTTGCAGAATTGTTCTCGTTTCAAACCAAAGTTTTCGACGAAGGTACGACCATTATTTGCGGTGCAGTATGAAGAAACATGATCTTGGACTCAACAAGACGAAATTCTTCTGCGACAACTAAAAAGTTGTGATTAAAAGGCCGATGTTCTCTCCATTTACTTTGTCAAATTTTACCACGCTTGTAGTGACCAGCGATCGTGTGGCTTCTGTAAAGATCCTGGCTGCAACCATGGTTTATTGCCTGTCTGCTCTGTACGCATGATTCTGTGCACGCCTGCTATGGAAGGCCTGATATTGACTCAGTGCCACTTTATTCAGCCGTGCAACTAATTGCACGTAGCGAATGTTTGCCCCTCTTTTAACGACTCATCTGTCCCTTCATTATTCAAGTTCGTTTGTCCTAGACCTTTTCAAGCGTTGTTTAACGCACTCGAAGTTTCCGCGCAATTCNCTGTAGCCCCAGAAGACGTCCCAAAGACAGCAGTCATAACACCGTTCGGGCTTTTCGAATTCTTACGCATGCCGTTTGGTCTGGGCAACGCCGCTCAGACTTTTCAACGTTTTATTCACGACGTGTGTCGCGGGCTGGACAGTGTTTATCCGTACTCAGATGATATCTTGGTGGCCAGCTCATCGCAGGAGGAACATTGCGTACACTTGCGTTTATTATTCACCCGGCTGTCGCATCATGGCGTTACCATACACCTGGCTAAATGCTCTTTCGGAGCGTACCGCGTAGCCTTGCTGGGTTGTTCGTAATTGATCGGCCATAGCCCGTCTGAACTCTACACTCCTGCCGCCATGAAATAAAGACAAGGCCGAAGAATTGAACACTTCGGCCGGACCGCCTCCTATCACGACAACGGGTGCACGCAGACTATTGTGGACCACTCATCGGTAACTATCACATTCTGGTGTTAATTGATTCATACTCACGGTGGCCAGAAGTATTTATTACAACTTCATCTTCCACGACCTTCAGCATGCAAGCGTTTCGTAAAAGTTTCAGTCGTGAAGGCATTCCGCAGGTCCTGGTGACAGACTACGGGTCACAATTTTGTTCCGCTGAAGTGAAACAGTGGCTTGACAGCATCGGGTGTCGTTATTTGCGAACGGCGCCTTGGCATCCATGTTCAAACGGAGCCGCAGAATATCTGGTGATAACGCTCAAAAGTGCCGTGAGTTCCACTAATCTTAAAACAGTTGCTGAACTGGATGTGTTTCTCGATAAATTTCTGCTTCAGTACAGGAACGCATCCCATTGCACAACGAAGGAGAGCTCAGCGGTGCTTTCTGAATCGAGGCGACTAACAGCATCACTTCAGTGTGTAGACTCAACGGATGTAATATATTTTTGTGGAAACGATTTGAGACCTGCCAAGAGATTGATCACTCGCCAGCTAGGCAGCACAACGGCAGAAATTACTGACCTGCACGATGCCACCATTCATCGGATACACACTGACCGAATCTAGTTTCAAAGCTCTGAAAAATTGGCCATGGAGGAAGCAGAACACCCTGTACTGCAAGAGTTTGATGTCTCGAGATGATCAGAACGATAGGCAAATATGAATGCGGAGGCTGTTAGAAGAGGGGAAGGTTGTGGTGGAAATCTCGATTCACCGATCATCCAAACCCCGACACAACAGAAGATCTGACAAACGGTAAACCCAAATATCGCGTTAATGATACAACATCAGGATTGGACGAACGGTCTTAGTGTTGTGCCTTCCGTTATTCGCCAATTTACCTGTTCCGTATTCCACCAATTAACATGCAGTTTATGATTTTGCATGTGCTAATCAGATCAGCCAATGACAGATTGTGATTCCTCTAATATTGTTGTACATCCATAAATTCGGCGTCTCAATTCATGAATAACAATTGCTTACTGCTGCCAGCACCAGTTCTTCGCCTTATTACTTGCGTGGGAGGTTTCAATTCAAGTACGATCCCTAGGGCTTTTCGAAGTCCTTAATTCTGAGTATCACGTAAGCCTAACAGATATCCTGGGAATAGAAGTCTGGCTGTTAATGATTAGCTGAATATATGCGTGATGATTAACCTTCCCTCCCATCGCGCCTTTAACAGAGAATAAACCCCGGAGCTGACTCGCACAATTACTGGCCAATTTAGCGTTGTGAAATATAGCCACAGATCTAACGAATATCCATCACTTGGTCGCTGCTCTCCCGCCCCATGTCACAGACGAGGTGGATGGCATTCCGGATACATCAGAACCAACCGAGCCGTACGAACAGCTAAAAGGGATCATTTTTAAAGGGAGTGGCCCTTTTTGACCGTTATCGCATCATGCAACTGTTGAGTACTACCGAGAAAATCGACCCAAAGCCTTCACAGATTCCACTCCACATGCAACACTTAGTAAGTTCTACGCATCATGAGGAGTCCTTTCTGACAGAAATGTGGATGCAGCGACTGCCTGGGGATATACAGACGCTTCTTAGTGCTAAGCCCGAGGTTGCTTTGCCGTAGTGAACCGACACTGCCGATCACATCTGCGAGGCATATGGGGAACAGATCTCCCAAATGTCTGGGCCAACGCCGGGGTCACTAGAACTCTTGGGTGAACGTGACCATGCTCACACGCCGAGTTCAAGTGCTCAGCACTCGAATCCTGCGCTGTCACACTTCTAATTCTAGCTGGAAAGCGTTGCGGTCTAGCTATGGAAACCCCATCCACTGCTGGTGCCACCAGCAATTTGGCGATCATGCTCGTTCCTGTCGTAGTCCCTGTTCTTTCTCCGAAGGGGATCACGGGAACAAGCTGACTGGCACGTCGCGGCCACCGGTGTTTCTGGCTCCCGAAGCCTCCTGCTCTTCATTCGAGACCGCGAAACGGAAGTTCGCTACCTGATCGACACTGGTGAAAAGACCGGCGTCCTCACACCGGATACTCTTGAAATACTCACGCAGGAGTAACTAACCTTACATGCAACAGACGGTACGCCTATTACTGTTTATGGCTCGAGTTCACGTAGATTGGACCCAGGACTGCACCGCAATTTCCAATGGGTTTTTCTGTGACAGACGTCCAAATGCCAATTAGTGGCAACGATTTTCTCGAAAATCTCGAAATGTTGCCGACCGTAAAACGGAATTGTCTGTTATCGGGACTTTGACCATTGTGGATTCAATCAGTCCGGCCTACGGCCACATTGTTGCAACCCTATTTGTTTATTGCTAACTGCGTTGAAGTTACAGTTAGCATCTGTACTCTCTCCCTTCCCCTACATTTTGTATGCTCTTAAACGTTTGTTTGAACGAGTATGGTTACCGGCAGACCACCCGCGCACTCGAACGTTTCTGCTCCGGTGCCTGCTCGCGTGACGTTTTGTTGTGTTGACGTTTCATCTCGCTCCTCGCTCGCTCTCGTCGATTTTACGTGTCGACAATATATTTCTCGTCTACTCGTTGCGTTGTTCGTAATTGATCGACCATAGCCCGTCTGAACTCTACAAATTGGTGAGCCCGTTTAGGATATATATATATATATCAGTGTATACCTGAGTTCATTTTTTTTCTCCCATCCTCTCATCACTTTTTGGGTGCGTAAATTGTATATATATAGTTCATATATATATTTATATCATTTCCATTCGCTCGGTCGCTATGGCCACTAAGGAGGTGAAGTCCGAATTCTCGTCTTCGGTGTCGTTGATCACACTAGCTGTTCCCGCTTTTGGGGATCTCGACCCAGAGCTGTGGTTCGCTGTGTTGGAAATAGAGTTCGGCAACCGGCGCATAACAAATGACTCAGATAAGTTCTCGCAGCTTATACCGCGTCTTCCCCGAGATATGCTAACCCTGATTAGTGATATTTTACTGGGGTCGACGACCGATCGTTATGAGTCCGCTAAGCAGACGATTCTTAAGGAAACACAGTCATCCGATAAAATGCGTTTGGAACAACTGTTCCAACGACTACAGTTGGGGGACAAGAAGCCGTCGGTTCTCCTTCGGGAGATGAGACATGTAGCAGGTAAATCGCAGTTGCCTGAGTCATTTTTGCAAGAGTTGTGGATTCAAAGATTGCCTGAGTACACATAGGGGCTACTTTCCGTGTTACCCTCACGTTCGTTAGGCGACCTTGCGGTTTCGGCCGACGCAATACATGAGCATTTCCGAGGCACAGGGCAGCCAGCAGTAGTTAGGTAATTAGTTAACTCTAACAGTCCGATGGATCATTTGTCGGCCACGAAGGACGCCGGAATAGCAAGCCTGCGGAAATCATTGGAATGCCGTGAACACAACCCCTCAGAAACAAACGCCGAGATAGCTCAGTTGCGGCGTGAACTGGCTGATCTTCGTGCCAGCATTCAACGTAATCGGCCACCGTCTAGAATTCCTCCAACGCGCGCCCGATCACCGCCCGGACTAAAAACTGGCAGTGTTTGTTGGTATCATGAAACGTATGGCGAAAACGCTAGACAATGCCGATCGCAATGTGGCCTCCGTGCTAACAGACGTTCAAACTTGCAGGCCGGCGTGTTCTAGCGACGACAGCCACAAGCCAGTCAAACAGCAGTCGCCTTTCTTCTGAGTGATTCAACCTTCAAGATGCATTTTTTCAATCGACACAGGAGCGGCGGTTAGTGTCATCGGCATTCAGTAATGTTTGCGCGATGAGAGTCCGGCATTACTCCCCGAGCTGTCAACGGTACACCTATTAGAACCTCCGGTTTTCGGCCGTCGAATTTGAACTTTGGTATTAGACGCAATTCCAAATTTCAAATTTCAAGTCAAGGACTTGGTGAAGGCCAGTGCCTGTTGACGTCCTGATGCTTGACTGGTGTGATCCGGAGATTGACCAGGCTGCGTTTTCTGTTGATATGTTCAGTGGTGGTCTAAGGGTAGGGACGAGAAAAAGAGTATCAAAACCTGGCTGTTCTAAATAGCAGAAACCAATCATACGTCGGTCAGTACAGAGTAGAAAAAAGATGGTTCCAATATTTGTCTAACTCTCTTTTAAATATATCTACGCTCGCAGTCTCAACGATTTTTGCAGGCAACTTGCTCCACGAGCTGACTACCCTGTTAGTGAGGAAGTTTTATCGGACAGCCAATCGTGATCTTGTTTTCTTTTTTGTGAACTTATGGCCCTTTAACTCTCTGTTCCAACGCATCGCGAACAAATCTGTAATGGGCCTTGTTTCAGCGTATTGGGTAATTTCTTACATTTCAATAAGGTCTCCTCTTACACGCCTACGTTCGAGCGAAAATAAGTTTAACTTAGTTAGTCGGTCTTGGTAACTTAGACCCTTCATACCCCATACCATACGTGTGGCGAACTTTTGTACTTTTTCGAGGGCGGCTATATCCCTTTTGAGATATGGTGCCCAAGCTTGGACACAATATTCCAAGTGGGGGCGAACTATAGCCGAGTGCAGTGGAATGAACACCGCTGGACAGCGGTTAGCGATCGCCGATTTCAGTCGATATAACGCCCGCCGCGCTTTTGTCTCGCATGCGGTACACTGAGCAGATGGAGTAAACGCAGTAGTGACTTGGATACCCAAGTCTTTTGTTTGCTGCCTTGTCGTTAGTTCAACTGTCTGTCCATAGCATCCCTTAAATACCTGGGCGTTGACTGGAGAGCTTTGGCGAGGAAATGACTCCTAAGAACGTTTAGCGGTAGATCTCACTTTAATGTCCATTCGCAAATTTTGAGAATGTCCCCTTGGAGGGCGGTCGGGTCCGACGAACTCCCGACCAGCTTTATATCGTCTGCATACAGATAACATGTATAGACTAAGTCGTTGGTCAGGTCGTTTATGTATACTAAGAAAAGCAGAGGGGAGAGGATTGATCCCTGAGGAACTCCACTTAAGGGAGCACCTTTGTCCGGCAGCACCCCTCTTACTCTCACCCTATATGACCTTTCAACTTGAAACGCCTGCATCCATCTGCAGATTCTGGTAGAGATTCCAGCTTGTCGGAGTTCCCAGCATAAAAACCTGTGGTTGACAGAATCGAAGGCTATCTAAAAGTCCAGATAGCACACCTCGACCTCTTCTCCTTTGTCCAGTTTCACCACGACATTTTCTAAAAACGTCAGCAAATTGGTAGGACAAGATCTTTCCCTTAGGAAAGCATGTTGAGGAGCTCTGAAGAATTTCTGTTCATAGAGAAACTTACAAATTCTTTCCCGTAATATTCGTTCAAAAATTTTGCCGACAACACTCGTCAGGCTTACTGGTCGGTAATTTCCAACTTCTGACCGGTTGCCGTCTTTGAAGATGGGAATTACAATGGCTTCCTTTCAGTCTCTCACCACCGTCCCTGTTTCTAATGTGAGGTTGAACGGTTGGGCAAGCAGTGAGTCCAACAATTTGGCTAGAGGTTTTAGGACTTTTGGATGGATGCGGTCAGATCCTGCGGACTTTGTGTTGTTTAGCTTGGATATCGCTTGCTCAACTTCGTGAGGCGTAATGATCTGATCCACGGCATTATGCCGTGGCTCCGGTGCCTCGTTGTCTGAGCGACAAACACTTTGAAACTGTACCATGAACGCGTCCGCTATGCCGTTGTCGGTCGACAAGCTATCCCCGTTGTAGGAGAGTGTGGTCCCAATCTCCTTTCTTAGAGAGGACCTGGACTGAGCATACCCATAAAAACTCTTGGGGTTCCGTTTGATATCTTGTGCTAGGTTCAGCTCATAGACGAGATGAGCATATCTTGCTACCTTGATTGCCTCGTTTCGAACATTTTTGTAAACCGTGGGGCTTTGAAACCACTTATTCTTGCATATATATATCTTCCAAGCTATGTATTTACGTTGGAGGGCTCTCTTGACCCTGGCGCGAACCCATGGCTTTCGACCTCTTCCTCCGACATTTTTCTGAGGGACGTGCTTAACTGTAAGAACTCGGGCGTTATCGACGTGGATCGACCACAGTCTTCCGATGTCCTCTACAGGGGTCGTTGGGTTCCAAGCCATCTTACCAGTTTCTAATAATAGTTTCTTGTTGTCTATTCGGTGAAGCTGTTGCACCTTGCGTGCCTGCTTCACTAACGGGGAACATAAAACGAAAAATAGAACGTTACATGATCACTCTTTCCCAATGGAGCTTCAGGCCGTACGTTTGTGACGTCCGTGCTGTGCCGAGTTAGGATCAGGTCTAGCACTGAGGCCATCTGTCCGGGTCGGGATCTAGTAGCTATTCTCACATGCTGTGTTAGTGTGAATCTGTTGGCTAGGTCGAACGGCTTGTGGCCAACCCCTCTGCCACTAACAGATCCCAATGACCAGTTAATTTTAAGAGCATTAAAATCTCCCAGAACGAGCGGGCGATGGCCTGATTGACAAGCCGACTGAAATGATTCGAGTAATACTTGGTCTTCCTCTAATATTGCACCCTGACTGCGGTACACCCCGAAAACCACCAATGGAGGTTTGACGTGAAGTAGGTCAACAGCGGTCTGAACACCCACACAATTGCAGTTGCAGTTCACGTGAGACTGCCTTATAGAATGTTTGATCAACAATAGGCAGCCGTCCCCGACTGCATCGCTACGGTTACTGTGATACCATTGGAACCCACGCGCCCAATCCCCAGATCTGTTCCTTCGTTGAGCCAGGTTTCTGTGAGAAAGCAAATGTTTATGGAATAGATCGCTGTTTGCGGCTCGTCTCTCTTGTTGAGCAGGCTGCTTACTTCCGCTTGCATGCATTTTAGCTCTGACGATCTGGCCTTTTGCCTACTCCGCCATTTGATCGTATCTAATCCCTCGTAGGAAACCTCCAAGGGATAGATTCGTCTTTTGGATATAAGGATGAAAACCAGCCCGATGTAAACCATTTTTCTCTTCCGTGATTGGCTCTCCAAGGCTGTGGCATCGTCTCTTGTTCTCTTGGCGCTGCGTTTTGCTCCCTGACCCTGGTTTAAGCTAAGTCGCTCACTTATGACTCTTGGTGTAGCTGACATCACCCCATATGGGTCAGATTTGCCTTCCGTGGCTGTCTCCTTTGAATTTTATGCCTGGCATCCTCTGGGCTATCGTGTGAGCTTTGGATAGTGCCAGATCCCGAATGTTGCGGTCTCGAAATTCAACTAGGAGTGGTCTGTGGCTGTTCGTTTGCGTGTTAAATGTGATCCACCTACGGAGTCTGTGCGCTCTGCGCCATTTTGTCGCTGCGGGTAGTTCAGAGTTTCGCAAACCACTTAGAATTAGTTGTCTTTCCGAAGACCTCCTATGTTTAGGATCCGGTATGACCAGTTCGGGGGCTTGAATACTTATGTTCCTGTCCCTTTTCAGGGTGGCCTCATAAAAACCTTGTAACTGTCTAACTGTATTTACCTAATTATGTAGAGTGGCCTCGTGTTGCACCAAGGTTTGTCGAGCTATTGGGACTGTGGTACACAGGATGATTTACGGGCGTCCTGCTACCTTCCTTCATTTGTCCCCTCGGCGTCGACGCTATTGGTTTCTCAGGTCTCACAACTGTGCTAGTAGTTGGCTTTTTTGCTCCCTGAGCTACTTCATTGCCGTTTTGGAATTTTGGTGAAACCGGGTGTTGGTTTTAAGGTGTAAATCTGTTGATCTAATTGGTGTTGAGCACACAAGAGGGCTACCTCCTGGTGTGGGGTGTACAAACTGCCTGCAGAACGCCGTCGGTGTGCTCTCAACTTTCCTTGAGTTTCCGTGATGATTAACCCTGGTTTTGCTGCTGCTGCTGCTGCTGCTGCTGCTGCTGCTGCTGCAGTAGCAACAGCGAAGTTCCGAGACTGATTGATGCTATGACTTCGAAAACAGGTGCCGGAAGGCGATATGTGTGAATCTCTTGTTACCGATTCTGATCTATCTGCAAGATTGAGCAACTTTCTTCCTCTGGCTTTGCATTCTAGACTGACCCAGCACAGGTCAATGTATGTGCCGTGCAGTTTATATAGCTCGGCGCTTATGCACGCACATAACTGGTGACACCATCTATCGCATATGTCACATTGGTTACAGACCACCACCTTTCTTCCACACTGCTTGTTAAGGCATGAATAAGAGACACGAGACATATTACCAGCAGGATGATTATATACCTAATTTATACCCAATTTATACGGTGGAAAAAGAAAAAGTACAGGACAACAGAGGCAACTTATCCCTGAATTCAAATCCTTGGGTTTTGCTTGTGGCAGATATTCCTTTCCCTATCGTCAGTATCGACATCCTCCGACATTTCGGTTTGCTGGTCGACGCACGTCGATCGCGTCCGATCGATACCTCAACAAAACTAAACGTTCGGGGCAAGCCGTCGCACGCGGCTGTGATCAGTCCTATGCTAGCCAATCCCCTCGTTTGCGAGCCTCACGAGTAACTCTTATCCGAATTCCCTCAACTGATCCGCCCCGCTAACGAGATACCGGCCTTTACAACCGACGTTGCGCATCACATTGTCACATGAGGGCCGTCAGTTCGAAGTCATCCACGCCGCTTAGCTTCTGATGAGCTCAAAGTTGCCCGAGCTGAATTTGAGCATATGCTCCAGCTCGGCATTAACCGTCCGTCCAACAGTCCGTGGGGTCGCCATTGCACATAGTGTCTAATAAAACTGATAACGACTGGCGCCTGTGCGGCGACTATGGAGCATTGAACAACGCAACCACTCCCGATAGGTATCCGATTCCCCATATTCAGTACTTGACGGCAAACCTGTCAGGGAAACAGATATTCACAAAAATCGACCTAGTGCGCGCTTACAATCAGATTCCTGTGGCCCCAGGGGACGTCCCAAAGACAGCAATCATAACACTGTTCGAACTTTTCGAATTTTTACGCATGCCGTTTGGTCTGAGCAACGCCGCTCAGACTTTCCAACGTTTTGTTCACGACGTATGTCGTGGACTGGACGGCGTTTATCCGTACTTAGATGATATCTTGGTGGCAAGCTCATCACAGGAGGAACAGTGCGTACACTTGCGTTTATCATTCACCCGGTTTTTACCTCATGGGGTGACCATACTCCCAGCTAAATGCTCTTTCGGAGCGTGTCGCGTAGCCTTCCTGGGTCACAGTATATCCGCGAGCGGAATAGAACCTCTCCCCGACAAAGTACAGACAATAGTGGACTACCCGGAGCCCACATCGTTCAAGCAACTTCGCCGTTTCGATGGTTTAGTGAATTTCACCGTCGTTTCATCCCTAACTGTTCTCGTCTAATGCAACCGTTGACCGACCTACTCAGAGGTGAGGCACGTTCATTCTTATTCCCAACGGCCGCAAAAATGGCCTTCATTAATTTAGAAATTGATATTGCCAATATGGCATCGCTGTCGCATCACCATCCGTCTGCTCCCTTGGCACTAAGCGTGGATGCATCAGACGTGGCTGTAGGGTCGGTTCTGCAGCAGCGACTCGGTGTCCACTGGTGCCCACTGGCCCTTTATTCTGAACGGTTACAACCTACTGAGTCGCAGTATAGTGCTTTTGGGAAGGAGCTGTTAGCGGTATATCTCGGCATCTGCCATTTTCGACATGTCCTTGAAGGCAGGGAGTTTACCGTATCCACAGACCATAAGCCGCTAACGTATGCGTTACGCTCGACAACGAGCAGGTATTCCCCCAGAGAGACAGACACCTGGATTATATCGCTCAGTTCACGACCGATATACGTCATGTTTCAGGTATTGCGAACCCAGTCGTCGATGCTCACTCGTGCATTAATGCTACACTGAGCACGACAGAAAGCTCAGTCGATCTGACGACAATCGCAGCCGCACAGGACAACGACCCGGAAACAGAACAACTCCGCCTGTCCAGTTCCCCTAAGTTAGTAAGTGTTCCCATGAATTCCTCCGGAGAGATGCTTATTTGATACACTTAACAAGGCATCCCTCGTCCGGTTATTCCATTGGCCTTCCGCCGCCGAATTTTCGATACGTTACACAAAATGTCTCACCCTGGCATACGTTCAACAGTCAAAATGGTCACGCAGCACTTCGTCTGGCGCAACGTCAATCGCGACGTCGGTACATGGGCAAAAGTGTGCATACACTGCCAGAAGTCCAAGATCCATCGTCACACGCATACCCCATTGGGAAGGTTTGCAGCCCCTGATGAACGTTTCCATCATGTGCGTGTCGACCTGGTCTGATCCCTTCCACCCTCGGATGGGTATACTTACATCCTGACATGCGTAGATAGGTTTACGCGTTGGCCAGAGGCTATACGAATTCCGAATCGCACGTCGGAAACCGTCGCAAGGGCATTTGCGGAACGTTGGATTGCTCAGTTTGGTTGCCCTGCCGTAGTGACTACCGATCCCGGGTCATATATTTACATGACCTTCACTTCACTCCTCAACGCACTAGGCTGTAGTAGAATTCGCACAACAGCTTACCACCCGGCAGTCAACGGGTTGGTTGAGCGTTTTCATCGGCATTTGAAAAGTTCACTATCCGCTAGCAACAACCCCTCATAGCACGAGGCTTTGCCACTAGTCTTGTTAGGTATTCGTAACACGCTGAAGACAGACCTGCATATCACCCCTACCTAGTTAGTGTATGGGTGCTCCCTACGTTTACCAGGCGAGTTGGTTGTTTCACGCGCAAGGTGCCTTATCAACTTCGCGGATTACGGCGAGCGGTTAGCCAAACACATGAGGTGAATCCGACCACTTCCACCGATAGAACAGATGACGCCAACGTAAGTACATCCTCGTCTGTCAACTCGTTCTCATCGTTTGGTTCGTGCGGTTACTCCTCGACGATCTATGCACCCGCCGTATACCGGACCGTTCCGAGTACTCGCACGCTATGCTAAGACTTTCGTGTTGGAACGCAGTGGTAAACACGAGGTGATCTCTATCGATAGACTGAAGCCAGCGTTTACACAGGTACCCGATAAGGAGACTGATTCGCGTGCAGCAACGCCCTCTTCGGTCGGTACAGTACCTAGCATTGGTACAGATTCGGTTTCAGTTGCGACTCCGCCTGCCTCTACGGGGCCAATCCCCCAGAGCAGAGGCGGGCGAGATTTGTGGTGGACAATGCGATTGGCATATTACGTGGACGTCCGCCGTATCTGATTTTTGTTGTCACACTTCCTTACCAAGTTGATTTTAGATGACCTGACCTACAGCAGACTGTCGACGAGACGTTTTCTTTGGAAAAGCAAAAGAAAGCCTGATCTTGCCGGACGCCATTGAATCAGAAAACTCGGGCCGCCTGGGTGAAAGCCAGGAAAACCCGGTGAGGTTATCGTTTTCAGTTAATGAGCACTGTACATTCGAGATACCTGGAACTAACCATCCGTCATCTACATGGGGCACTGAGGACGTGAATTGCGAGAAGACGCTAGAGAGCTCGAATTCCTGTGAAGGTCGCCTGCAGTGGACGTGAACAAGGGTACAGCCCTAGTAGGCCGATCACAACGTATCTGTTCCCAATTCTTCTTCTGCCTACAACTATTAACCTGCCCAACCGTGTCCCTCCAACCATTTTCAACTGTTTTCCATCCCCCGTTCCACCGGACGTGGACGCGAGCTGTATGGCAGGAGTAAATTGGACCATTCATGCTCGGGTCAACGGTTGCAGTTAGCTGGAAAACTCTTACATTATCGAAGTCAACACTCTGGCTGTCTTCTAGCGGGGGGATCTGTAGCGACCCTATTTGTTTATTGCTAACCGCGTTGAAGTTACAGTTAGCATTTGTACTCTTTCTCCTCCTCACATTTTGTATGCGCTAGAACGTTTGTTTGAACGAGTATGGTTACTGGCATATCACCCGCGCACTCGAACGTTTCTGCTCCGGTGCCTGCTAGCTTGACGTTTTGCTGCACTAACGTTTCATCTAGCTCTCGTCGATTTTGCGTGTCGGCAATATATTTCTCGTCTACTCGTTGAGTTGATCGTAACTGACCGGCCATAGCCCGTCTGAACTTAACAACATCAACATGAATATTGACCCCCTCTTGTTAAACAACTTACCACCGTTTTCAGGCAGTCATATTCGCCGTCGCCGATGATTCGTACGACACACCACTACATTGTCGCCACTGGTCCACTGGTGTTTGCTAAAGCCCGGCATTAAACGCTAGTTAAACTGAAGCTAGTTCACACCGAGTTCGAGCTCGTCATTTGCTCGCCGCACGCCCCTCGTGCGTCGCCCCTCTAGGTGGTGGCGAACAATTCGGGATCGGCGTCCACGTGGAAATTGTTGCGCGCACAACGACGCCATGCCATTCGAAAGGTGCCACATTTCGCACGTTCTGGGCATCAGGGTAACCCTCTGAGACACAAATATATTCCCAATGCTCGATATGGTGCGCGCTCATCACCAGACCCCAGCTTTCACTGAAACTTACCTCGAGGTAAGGATGAGTACCAATGATTTTGTCAAAACCTGTTGCATCACCTCTGACATTTCTGTGCACTGGTTGATTAGTGTTGAAGGGTTGCCGAGCGGTTCGTTATTTTTCTCAAAAGCAAACTGCGTGACTCACCTTTATTTCCACATCAGCTACTGCAACCGTTTCTCTCACTACCATTCAGTCTGAGCCCCGTAAACTCCTGAAAGCGAAAATAGGACATTCTTAATCTACATTTTTTCCTGAGTAGCTCATAATTCTGTGCAGTTCTTGATGCGCGAAAAATCATCTTGCTCCGACCCAAATAATAACCATTTGTTTGTGTGATCTCAATCCCTTTTAGCGCCTTCATTACTGAACGGCCCACAGCTGCTGAATTTGTTACACAGCCACACTCTTCTTAATTTCTGGGGTTTTTCGCCATTCCAAGTGGGAGATTCAATTTTCATCTAAATCGATTCAATTGACGTCGTATTAAATCCAGTTATTACGAGTGTAATTTAATTAAACTTTTCGTGGATAGTCGTTGGGTAATAAAATCGAACCCTCTTTAGATCGATAGATTGCGCGTAACTTGGTGTGAACTTGAATTATTAGCGAACGATTCACTAGGTATATAATCAGTCTTGTTTGAACACCAGCGCATGCCGTTACGCCTCCGGAACACCGCCCAAACTTTTCAGCCGTCTATCAACAATGTCACGAGGGGTTTGGACTTCTCCAACCTCTATATTGATGATATCTTGGCGACAAACTCCCCCTTTGAAGAGCATCATAACCATCTGTGATTGCCCTTTGAACGATCTACAGCGTATGACATCACTGTCAATCCGGATGGACGAACTTTCGGCTAATGAGAAGGCAGACTGTTACAACACCACGTGGATTAGCCTAGCGTTCGACCTCTGACCGACAGAGTGCAGGCGATTCCCGAGCTTCCTTAACTACATCGCTGGCTGCCTAACGTCCTCTTAACAACACACAGTTGGCTGTAATCGCCAGTTTATTCCGCATTGTGCGCAGCTCATATAACCCCTGACCGACTTACTCCCTGGCGATTCCAACAGCAACGCTGGGTTTCCAGAAGCAGCTGTCGGCTCTTCTGATAGCGTTGAATACTTACTAGCTGCTTCAGTGGAACTGAACCGTTTAAAGGTAAATACAACCACCAGAATAGCAACAAATGTATCCGATGAAGAGATTGGTGTCACATTGCAACGGTTCATCGAGACTATGGAGATCGCCTTCATTTTTCTCCAGATGTCTATTACCCGCCGGCAATAAGTAGAGAACATTCGGTCGTAAGTTACCAGGTGTCAACTGCGCCGTTCGTCAATTTAGATGTGTCCTCGGAGGTGGCCGATCTGTGGTTTTCACCGATCACAATCAAATGATGTATATCTCACGTAATCGTTTCGAGCGCCACTCACCCCGCAAAGTAAGCCCCCTTGATTTCATCTCGCAACTCTTGACATACGTATAACACCTCTGTGGAAGTGACAACGTTTCGTCACGCGTATCAGCGCTTGTTGGTGAAAACATTGACATCAGTTATGGCTGGTGTACAGGAAACTTCTGTTACCGAGAGCATCCAGAATGATTTTGTGCTACGTTTCCCCTGGAAATCTTCTCCCAGTCGTACCCTCAACCTTACAACGTCGGGTGTTAAATACGCTGCCTAACATTGCCCAGATTGGCAGCTGGGCCACGGCCAAATTTGGTCCCGATGGGCACATCTGACATGACATGCGAAAGGAACTTCACAAGCAGACACAATCTTTCTCAGCTCAACAACAAGCCGAAGTTCACCGCAACGTGTCGGCCCCGATTGAGCATCATTATCATAAACAGATATACGCCACTGGTTCACATTAATGCTTAACCCCCATGGAGAAAAAGCAAACCCAATGTAGTGGGAAAGAAGGAAAAATATGGGGAGGGGAATGGGTCTAACTACTGAAAATGACTACGTCTATATTCAAACATTCAACACCAAGGTGCATACACCTTGCAAACAAACAACCGAGCTGCAAGAGAGAGTAAAGCGTCATCAGCGAGGCAGCTCTCTTACGGATTTTGCTGCCCCGTGTAATCGAACGCACTCACTACACAGACAACTCGAACGAACAACGACAACATTCACGCCACTGAGCTCGATTAGCCGCCATCTCACCTAGAGTCTCCAACCACCGACTCTGTGGGTCTTGAGGACCCCAACCCAGGAGACGAACTCGATCTACAGTGGCCGACCCCTCCGTGAACGACTTCATTTCCCTACGCCAAGTCATTATCTGAACACCTCACACCTTACGCCAGTCGGT
This sequence comes from Paragonimus westermani, assembly GCA_008508345.1. Taxonomy (NCBI): domain Eukaryota; kingdom Metazoa; phylum Platyhelminthes; class Trematoda; order Plagiorchiida; family Troglotrematidae; genus Paragonimus; species Paragonimus westermani. The sequence goes on along the minus strand of QNGE01000270.1, from coordinate 321,636 downwards.
CGCAGTGTCAGCGAACAGTGCTCGATGTGGAGGACGACTAGCTGGCTTCCTCAATAGTGACCTAACCATCAAAGCGTATGCAAACGTAGAGAGTGGACAAAAGAACTCTTTGGCAATCACTACCAAACACTCACATTTTAACCTCCTCGTTACCTACACGCTGGAGCCACCCGATATGAGCGACTTAACGTAGACATCGGTGATCAAATAACTGAAGACGGTTCACGTCTTCTGCCCTGCCTGAGCGGCCAGGTTTCGTTGCCGTAAAGTAATACGGCCCTTACCTTTTTCTTATATACGCGACTGTTAAGCTTCCGAGAGATACCTCAATAATCTAGCCTCAGGATCAGAATTTAGGCTATGTTTCAGTTTCCTAAGGGCATCTCTTCTACACTTGTTATATGAACTACCAGGAGGGATGTTCCGTCTGGCTTCTGACAACTCCAGAGATTTCTCCGAGATCCAATGTTTGTTCATTCCATGTACTCCCCTGCCGCATGCTAACGTACCTGCTTCACAAATGGCCTGTGTGATCCGAGTTCGGCAGCAATCAGGATTTTCGGACTGAGAACCACTAAGGCAGGTTTCTAAGCTAGTTTGATACTTATGCTTCACCGACGGTATTATCAGTTTCTCAACCGCCACTTGTTGCTGTCGGCGGGGTCATTTTCCAGCAAATGTGAGTACGAAACGACAACGTACCAGCGCGTGATCTGAATCCGGGTACGTGCTCCAATAAGAACGACAGTCCTGAATGGAACCCCGCCACCTATTACTAACAGCAATGTGGTCTATCTGAGACCAGGTCTGTATCAGAAAGGGGGGCGCCAAGTATAGCAATGACGTGCATGATGCCTAAAACTAGTGCTGGCTAAAAACAGCCTATGCTCAGCGCACAGCTGCAATAATCGCCCGCCATTGTCCAAGCGATGTGACGCTATCCCAAACCTGCCACGTAGACGAGATTCAGCCTCACCAAGGCGGCCGACCTGGGCGTTCACATCTCCAGCCAGAACGACTATATCAGAAGCACGTGTTGACCGGAGGAGAGCGGCCAGATACGAATAAATGACGTCCTTAACACCGACGTCACTACAGTCAGTCGGAACATAAGCAGACACAACGAAAAGATTTCTGACGGTTTTGCGTCTAGAACTGACCCTAACAGAACCTGCCAAGTGGACAACAAAGCGTCTTCTGTTAACAGGAATCCAATCTATCAATGCGGCTGCGGCCGTCGTGGTGAGGACTATACCTACTCCCGCTTGACCGGTGACGGCGGCCGGAGAGTCACCTGAAATGTATAACCAGCATCGGGGAGAAAGTGCAGGTGCTGTCAGTTCCAAGCGTAGACTACTGTCGTGGATTCTAATCTCCGAGATACAGCGAACATCGATATGCAGCTAGTCTTACGTTCGTGCGAGAGCAGCCTGTTGACCTATCTGTTTTAGGGTAAGAACGTTGAATGCATCTATATTAATTTGCGTTCTAGGTTGCAGCACATGACGCGGGAGGTCTGGGACTAAGTGGCGAGAGCTGGAACTTATCGTCGCGGTGTTGCTATGATTAATTATATCTGCTGCGGGAGCTGCGAAGTAATTACCAGGAGAACGGTTAATGTTGTCAATCAATGACTCCGGCTCAAAAGTCCGTACTGCATGGCAGCGTGTGGGTGGCTGTGTATCAGAAATTGTAGGTTTTTTTGGAAAAAATGCCGACCATCTCCCAACCCCCAACCTGGAGGACCAGGAGACTGTGGTTTGTCAGACCTCTATCTGTCGGCCTACCCGTTGTGAGTAACTCTGTTCAGTTTAGCCCAAGAGGTTATCAAGATGCGCAGGCCGTCACACCACGTCAAGGTCCAGCCTCACCTTGACGGGCCTCGATTGATCGATACGCTTCGATTACATCCTGGCTTGCGTACCTCCATATGGATACGTTAGGTCCTTTTCCACCTTCCAGTGCCACGGCCAATGTCTTGATAATGGGAGACCGCTTTACGCGAATATCGGGGACTGTCCCTATACTCGACATCCGCTCAGAGGCCCGACGCACGTATCTGCTGAGCGTTGAATAGCATCTCCTGGTTGCTTTGCTGCAATGACATCTGACCATCGCCAGCATGTTGAGGGCGGTCTCTTTGCGGAAACGTTGAATGCGCTCGGGTTCCATCACGCGTAGGCTACAACATACCGCCTAGCTGCGAACACCATGGTCGAATGCTTCAACTGACATCTGAAAAAGACTTCGCCGCCGCCAGTGCCGCCATCTGTTGGGGAGAAGCTTTATCAGTAGTTTTTCTCTGCGCTCGCACGGCCTCCAACACCGACTTCCAATTCTTTAGCGCTGAAACCCTCGACGGTTAACAACTGCGTGTTCTCGGCAATTACATCCCGTCCACCACCATACGGCGCTTCTTACACCAAGCAGCTCGCTTTTAGAAGACTTCCACGGCTGAACGCGTGCGCTCGTTCGCATGGAAAGTTCACGACGCCCGTTCGAGCGACCTTGCGGAGACCCGTTCGAGGTACTTCATTGGGAGGACCGTTTATATACACTCGAGCGTTTACTGCTCAAAGCCTGTTCACTTTGCGAAAAAACGAGGAACCACTTAACGCTAATCGGTGTCCAGGGGTCAGCCCTGTAACTGCTTCTGAACAGCCTCGCCCAAGTGCATCATCATCAGAAGGTGCCACAATTCCACCGACGGCGGCAACACCCACTGCAACGCGTTTGGATCGCAGTGATTTGGGCCAAGATTTTGGACGGTGCAAGCGTAACTCATTGAGAAAAGCTACACATGGGTTACGCGCTCTAACGTGACAACAAACAAATGGGTTTAACTGCGTACGGTGCTGGTTCCAGAACCTCAAAATTGCCACAGACGCCAACGTTCCGTTCCTGCGTGTACAACAAACAACTTTGTGCCATGCTGCACTTGGATGTTTTTGTATTTTCTAGCAGCTACTTCAGTGTCAAATTCCATGCTCTTGCTCCATCACTGAATAGTAGTGGTGTGAGCGGTGTAGTGCGATCGATCGTCCTCACCACTGCTCTCCCCGCGAAGCTTGTCCCAACTATCTTCGTCATATCAACGATCTGCACACCGGCCTCGGGAACGTTGGTGCTTCTGGTATGCACTCTCATCCACTCGGGGCGTCGTGCTATTTACAAAGCAAGTTTCCGTGCACTCGAGGATCTCTCTGATTCTTCACCAGATATACTGGGCCACATTGGTCCACTACTACGTACGGTGTCCGCTTTGTAAGGAAGATCCTAGATACGAGTGCTAGTGTGCCTCGACTCCGCCGGTGCTTGTATTTAACTTTCGGATTAGGTTCAAACGTAGCACTTTGACCACGTAGCCCTATGATTGGCTGCTTCTTGAAAACTTCTTGTACGTTTGCCAATTTTCGATTGGCCAATCCCCGAGCTTCCGCTGATTCCTGCGTGCCCTTTGGCCGGTCATTCCAGAAATCAATCTCTTGGTCAACTATCACATGTGGTACGCGCCTGTACATTGGCTCGAACGGCGACGTTTTTTGTTGTTGCCTGTGGAAAACAGCATTGGGCTAACAACCTCCATCTCCTCTTCGCCAAACATCCCTTGATTTTGCGGTTGTTTCTTCCCGTCTATCCATTTGATTGAGGATGGTGTGGAGTTGTGCGATTTTTTTATTCCCAAGCCGGGGCTTTTATATGTTATTGTGCGTTGCGTATTTCGTGATGTACAACGACGTACTCCATCAACACCCTGCATGCAGTGTTTGCACGATGATGGAATATAGTGGCTGCCTCAATCCACCTTGTGAAATTTTTAGTCATGACTATGATGTGGTGACTCCCAGAAGTTATTACTGGAAAGAGGCCATCATTAGGCTGCATCAGCCTAATGTCTCAAAAAGGACGCCTTCTGTTCCAGCATTGCAAAAACTAACAAACCGCAAGCAATTCAACAATACCCGGAACAATCACGAACTTTTTTCTGAAAACACAAAAAGCGTTTGGAGTTGTGGTCTCTTTATGTACGTTCGCCAGGTAAACGCCATTTATAGTTGTGCACAAACTCATACATATGCTTCCTGGTTTCGTCTTCCACCTCACTTATTGGATCACCCGAAAGTTGCAGGTCCAACATAGTCGTGCAACACGCGCAAACGCAGGGGCCGAAGCGGGCAAAATGTTTTTCTTCACTCGTTCCAGAAACGCGGGAGAGGACATCGAAGTAGGAGCTCACTAGAACGTTTCAGGATCAGTGCTACTCCGTGGCAATCCCGGAACACGGTGGTGCACTCTCACTGAGTTGATCACACACAACAGACTCGTGCGCAATTTTACGCAGTACACCTTCAGTCCTTGCACGTTGGATGGTTTCGACTTTTCGTACAGCTCCGTCCTCGGTGCTCCAAACCCGTCACAAGCTAACCAGTGCTCTTGATGCTAGGAAACAGAATGCCTGTGGCCCTCTGCCCGTTCTTTTCGGACTTCTACTTTCACAATTATTTTCATCAGGACACACTTCTTTTCAGTGTTACCACTGCCTTTTTTGTCCCGGCACCCCTAACTTTATCACCACACTTCATCGCTCATCTTAGCAGGCTCGTCAAAACTTGCAGACCAACAGTGAGGTAACGTGGAGACACTAGAGAACAGAGAGTAGGAGTTACAATATTCCTGTAAAAGGAAATTTGAACGAGCAGGGGCCAAAGGCACAGTGGGCCACACAAACAAAAACTCAAACGTCGCCAACAGCAAAGCCGTACGCCAGGTCAAACAATTGTAACAAGTAAGCCGAACGCGCTAGATTCGTGTACCCGATATACCCGTAAACCCACGTTGTGCAACGTGTAAATACCGGAGGATGGCGTTCCCCAGAGGTAGGCAATCCAACGAAAGTCCTGTAAAAGAAGATTACAGAAGATAGCGTGAGCCAAAGGCCCAGCAAGATGTGCACACGATTAAACACAAACGAAAACCAAAGTAACGTAAGCAGAAGGCTGCGTTACGCAGTTGTAATATTTCGATTGGGTCGATCACAGGTTACAGTACACACAATGTCAAACGTTCGCAATCGAGCACACTAAAACCAACTTCACATAACAGGAAAACCACGAATCAACAAGAAACGTATATTAACACAACTCAGATACTGTGAGAGATCGATCTACAACGTGTCCTTGTCCATATATATATACGGGGTATCACGGCCCGGGAGTTCCCACCAATCAGACGTGGACTCACGCTCACTGACCGCCGACCTCGGGTTCTGGTTTGTCACCTTCCCCAGCCCGTTGCACGGATGCGGCAACTCAAGTGTTCGAGGACCTGAAAGGAAGCGGAAGGGTGTATGTGCGGCAAAGCAAAATGGCGGCGCGCTACATGCTGCTGCACAGTTGTAACAGGCAAGCCGTACGTTTTGACATCGGGTACCCGATACACTAGTAAACCCACTTCGTGCAACGTGGAGACACTGGGGGACAGGGTTCCTCAGAAGTAAGGGGTTGCAACAATATTCCTGTTAAATGAGATAGCAGAAACAAACATGAGCCAATGGCTCAGTAAGACATGCACACGACTTACACAAACGAAAACCAAAATGGTGTTGACAGCACGGATAGCCGGTTTCCTTTCATACAAAAATAATCGGAAAATTGGTATAAGACGAGTGTTACGGCAAGTTTTAGTAAAATGGCATAAGTGAAAATTCCAAATCAAATGTATGAAAACTGCGCATTTCACGGAACCTAATATCATCGCACCTACTTGGTGGTTAAATAGTCCATTACACGAAGATCACTTTCGTACGGTGCATCATCATGGCAGAAAACAACAAGGACGTGTTATGGAGAATATTCAAAGAGAAATATCAGAACTTCCAGGAGTACCAGGAGGATCTGACCAGATTTCAACGGGAAACGTGTAGCAGTTCCTTCATCAATAGCTCGCAAATGACAGCAAGTTCCAAGAAACATGGAGGAACCGATTTGCCGCCAGGCTGTCGGTACGGATGTGTCGTGTATAAGTGCGTACACTGTACTTGTTCTTAGCCGACTGGCAATACGATAATCCGTGCATATGTAGCCACTATAATAAATAATATTTTGATAGTCGCATTCATCTGTTCAGTTCCGAGGATTTTGGTATTGTACCTGCTTTTGTTTTAGTCAAGCTACCCATTTTGTAACATCCGGCCTGGGGCTGAAAACACAACTCGCTCTGTGCCTCGCTAGCTTAACGCATTTTTCTATACACTCTATTTTCCAGGGTTGGTTATAATACGCGGGGTCAACGCGCTGAGATGTGGCTTTTCATTGTCGATCGATTGTTCATAGTGATCACTGACAAGGTTTTATTTTGTTGGATCAGTTTCATCGCGTAGGCGATGAGGGCCATCTAGTCCCATTTCAGTGGCATCTTCCTGGTTCCTCAATGGATTTGGCATAGGGTTTTGCGTGAATGGGCGATTGAGGCCACTGAGTCTTATTCCAGTGGCAACACCTGTATGTACACGTGTATATGTTTACATATGCGTACATGCCTATGTATATATACACATATATATGTTTGTATAAACTGTGATGAACATGCATATAAATATGTTTGTACATTTATAAACATACACGTAAATGAGCATACATATATATATATATGTATATATATATGCACATGTATATATATACATATATATATGTGCATATATATGTGCGTGTATTTTGTGCCAGAAATGTGTATATGCATATATATAACATATATGTGTGTATGTATGAACTCTGATAAACATATATATATATATGTATACATAAGTATGTACATGAATATACCTATATGTGTTGACGTATTCAGGTATGTACCATAGTATATACATATCTGTATGTACATTTACACATGTCCTATATATATACATGTATATATAAATGTCGGTATGTGTATATGCAAACATATGTACACATATATATACCGTGATAAACGTATACATATATGCATGTCCACGGAATTATACATACATATATATCAGTATGTATATGCATTCATATACCTGTTATATATATATGTTCGTATAGAAACATATATAAACATAAATATGTGGGCATGTAATAACGCATAAATACGTATATATATTCCTCTCAGCAACGGTTTACATATATATATATATACATGTATACATCTGTACCAAAGTTCTCTTTCGTATAGTTTTATGCCATCATATATATGCATACGCATATCTGCGCAAATACATGTACACGTGTGTATATAATTGTACATGTATATATATACTTATGTACGTACATGTTGTAACATGCAGACCAGCCAACTCTACTTTGAATGCCCGTGATTTCGCGGACCAACCTTCGGGCAACGTGAACGCACCAGGGAACAACGTTCCCCCGAAGTAGGGGTTCGAACAACAACAGTCCTGAAAAGAGGAACAATACGAATAAGCATGAGCCGAAGGCCCAGTAAGCCGTGCACACGACTTACACAAACGCAAACCAAAACGGCACCGACAACGCAACAACACGCCCCGTCATACATCTTAAACTCAATTCGTGCGTGCTCGCCGGTTTCGGTTGCGCGTTACACATATATATATATGTATAATTTCATATACATACATGTACACGCTTATCAGGGTTTGTACAAATGTATATGCATATACCCATATGTTCATATATATGTGTATTTCTATATATACATACCACCCATATATATATGCATACACCGATATTCCTGCACATATATAGGTAAATAAGAATATATACATATATATATTTACATTTGCATATTTTTTGCACCAATTACGTCAGCACATGCTGTCACATGGTCGTAGATATTTCCCCGTACACTGTGGGCCTGTCTCATATATATATACGGTCTACACCTATATTACACTTACATACTACACATAAGCTTGCCACAGGCGTACTGCTCAGGCAACCTATGAGAAAATTCGGCTTCAGTGTCACTCAGCGTATTATTAAGCGTTGTCAGTGCCGTTTTGGTTTGCGTTTGTGTAAGTCGTGTGCACGGCTTACTGGGCCTTCGGCTCATGCTTATTCGTATTGTTCCTCTTTTCAGGACTGTTGTTGTTCGAACCCCTACTTCGGGGGAACGTTGTTCCCTGGTGCGTTCACGTTGCCCGAAGGTTGGTCCGCGAAATCACGGGCATTCAAAGTAGAGTCGACTGGCGGGCATGTTATAAAAGGTTCAAATTATTTTTTCCCTGGTATGAAAGGAACTCGGCTTCCGACAGCACGCTGCGTTAAACAGCGCAAGTTCGATGTGTGCGCGCTTGCAGGCTGCAGATGCTCATATTGTTACAGAGATTTTGGCCGTCCTTGAATATTCTCACTTCAAATGGTGTGTTGGGGGTCAAATGGTGCATATGAGACGGTGGAAGTTTTGGACATTTGTACATGGAAACATGAGCCATTTGAGGTGAAAATGACCTTTTCTCAATGGGGCTGGAGATTCAGTCATTTTGTTGGCACCGTTTAATTTAGTTTTTGGGAATGACCTGATATGTCAACGATCCGATTCATTTCAGTTCACAAGGCTCCACTTAAACGCCATGCACGTGTAACTTTTGCACTTGTGAGTTTCAGATTTCCCATTGTTCTGTAGAACTTGAAGAAGAAAATTGTCTAGGAATTTCTTCATTCCCATTAAGAGAATCTTATTAACGGGTGGTGTGTGATTGCAGGAGCTGTTGACTAAAGTGGCATACTTTCCCGTTGACTATAGGTTTACTGCTAAGGATATTGCCATCACAAACGCCGTTCACACTCAACTATCCGGTCTTGGATTGCGTCTAAAATGGGAAGAAGTCGAGTGAAGTAAAAATTCAGCGCAGTACAGGCGAAGACTGAGCGACGGAAACGGAGAGAAGGAGGAGGTAAACCTCAGACTAAGAACAAACCAAACAACCAAGTTACTCTTGTGGACTCACTTTCACACTCCGACAGGAAATATGTTAGTATTAGAAGAAACAGGAAAAACTGAATATCACCCCTCCTCAGACTCAGAACGGTTTCGAATCAAGTCGGAAACACCAACAGACGACACCTATCACAAGGGCAATTTGAGCCAGTCGCTGTGGTGGCCGCCACTACGTTGGTCATCCGGCATGAAAAACTGTACCTTGATATGTATTCTGAGTCCCTATAATCAATCTTCATCTGGGACTATCAGAGTGCCAGCGTAGTGGCCTAATCAATCAAATAATAGGAAATAACCAAACTTTTACGAACGGTATACGTATAAGTAAGAGGAAGGCGCTTCCAAAAATTGAGAGTGACTCACTGACAAGTCAAAATCCGTGGGATTGGGTAGGCCACCACTCGAGAGAAAGACAGCACCAAGAGGTCGGTCCGGACGACGACTGGTAGATAGTTTCACACACGACGTGGAATAACGAACGTTGGGCGTTGACAGGTCAACAAGACACGCGGAGCTAGAGAACGTTTGCCGTGCGATTAATAAACCAGCCCAAATATCCACGCAAGACGAAAAAGACAGAAAGGGCGCGCGATAACCTCCGTGTTCTATCAAGACCACCAGGTTCAAAAAAGTGATGATGATGTCAAAAAAAGTGCACAGGTGATGTCAACGAAACGACATGTACAAAGATATACGAGTGTCGCAAAATATAACTATGAACTGTAGCTACTACGCCAGTTATCCGCTAGGAACAAACCGACGTCTCCTCGCGTCCACAAACCCTCTTCAGAGCTCAATAATTTCAGTCACATAATCTCTTCCGAACCTACTATCCAATGAGAAAACATGGTGTCAAAACCGTACCAGTGACCCCCACAGTTGTCCATTACGGTATTCCATTCTTTTGTGCTTCAGAGACATCTTCATGAGCTTTCGCCGTACTGCTGTTAGTTCCTACCTATGTCTTACAAGACAAAGGCTTCCGGATTTTATCCTGAATGTAGTTAAGCGTGCGCTTTGTACAGAGGAATCAGCACCAATGTGTAACCGTCTTATCGAGCCGGGTTAACGCCATGCACTGGGTTGCAGTTTCGAAGTTTTTGTGGGCCTGGGTTCTCAATTCCCCAATCCTAACCATTCTCTGCATGCCGACACGATTTTTGTTTCCTCCTGTTGGTCTGGGTGCCAGTTTAATGTCAATTTCTAATGGCTGCCAACAACTTCCAGCATTTATTGGTAGCTCCCACTCAAATATGCACTTATAAAATCCATCATAGTCCTACCCACAGGGGGTCTCCATAAGACAGTCAATAGTTTTTACATCATCCGCAAATAAATAACGTGCACAGTTAAACCCTTGGTTAAATCACTGATGTACACTAGAAAATTTAGCGGGTTAAGAACAAACCACCGGGAAACCTTGCTCCTGGAGAGTGCCAGACTCGAGATATCCTTCCATTTGCACACGAAAACCCTTTTAAAAAGTAGGCTTCAACGCTTTAGGTTGTGTCTGGAGATGCGTTGCAGGCCCATAGTACCATGAGTAGCAAGAAATGATCGTCAATTAAATGTTTTCCTAAAATCTAAGTAGCATGCTTCAACTCATTCGTCGCGATATTTCAGACGAGATTTTTGCTTCGGAGAGCCATGCTGCTGCTCAGTTGGAAACACGTTGCGCCACCTCGTCCTCTATAATCCATTCCATGACTTTTAACAATACTGACATGAGGCTTACGGGCCGGTAATTTCGGACACCAACCTGTTACCCTCTTGCTGAATTGGGGTGAATTTAGCCGGCTTCCAATCCCCTGGTAGCCCTGCCTCATTCACGGACACAACAACTAATCTGGAAAGAGGCATACCAAGATTTTTGCAGCGGTTGCGAGTTACCGGGATGTATGCCATCCCAACCGACCACCTCATTTTCCTCCATCTTTGGTTAATGATCCCTAACTTTACAAGTTAAGATAGATAATTCCACATCGTAAAGAGATGACTTCCCATTTTAATTTTAAGCAATCTGCCCGTGTTCTTAAGGTGTATGCTATGAAAAACCAGGGAGGAGTTTCTACCTTCTTCTAGCTCCTGTTCGAACGTTTTCTTTCTTCATCCTTGATATAGCCCACCGCCACCCTTAAAGACGCCCGGTTTATACGTGGCTGAAAAAATCTTTTGGATCAGACTCCGTCTTCTCAGCCAAATTTCGCTCGTATTTCGCGCCGCACTTTGTTTTTTCCTACTTGCTGTACACCTTTTCAATTTATACTCCGGTAACCTTCGTTGCCCTTCGGTAGGCCAAGCTCGTTTTCATGCTACATTTTTGAATGTCTGAACATTACCAACCCTCTTTTTCAGCCATAACGGAGATCAACAATTACTGACCCTCCTTAGTGAGGCAAATTAGTCAACCGGACTTGTGAGATGGGATTCACTTCTTTTCCACCTAACAGTCCAGTCCAAATCTCTCAAGCTATTTCCACTTAACCGCGGCCTTTTCCACCTGGCCACAACCTACCATCCCTCTACACTTGCAACGTAATTTATTCAGCGGTTTCGAACTTATGGTTACTGTGACGCATTAGTCTCCAGATTACTAATATCGTTTTGGCCTCCGGCTATCACCAGCTCTATTACAGCCGGTAACTGATCTGGCCTCTAGCGCATGAGTTGATCCACATGTTGCGCCAGGGCTCGGGAGCGAATTGGTCTATGCAAAGCCTTTCTATAGGATCCTCTCCGTGCACTTTCGCTCATCCGCTTACTTTCTGGTCCACTAAAGTTTCCCAGAAGCGAGATTCCACCGGTGTTACTTGTCTGCTCCATGAGAAATGCAGCCAACTGCCCATCCCCGAGTTCTGCTGCAGGGGCACTCTCAAGTATACATGCAATGACTACAGAATCCCCTAGCGTTCTAACAGAATGGTCGACTGCTTGCACGTTGGCTAAATCCAGTTCACTCTCTCTTAATTGTTCATAACGTTAATGCACAAGAAGCAGCTTACTCCTCCGCAATGTCATCTTGTCTGTCTGCACGGTAGTAACGTCATCCCGGCCGGCACGTGTCCACGATATCTCTCTGGTCTAAGCCACATCTCGGTGTCTTTTATGACAGTTGATCTTGCTCTGTCATCCTTGAGCTAATTCGACTTGTTTTCAGCAGTAATTACATTCACTCACTTCTCACCCGTAAATAACCCCAGACACATCCGTCTTACAACTACTTAGAACGACAGGCTTGGACTCTAAACCCAAGCAATTAGCTCATTTTTCGTGCTGATTGCAGATTACGCCATTGATAAGGCTCTCTTTGCCGATTCAGGCTGATTCCATGTAGAGATACTTGCACAGGGTGCCATAAGTCCGGGGCACAATGCCATAAAAAAAGACGTTGCCTCGTTGGTCTTTTCTGTGTTGTTTTGAGACCTTCGCCACATACGCTCCACTGTCTTACAGACGCTCAATTTAACTGCAACCTGAGTGCCCCACTGAGGCTGTTCTCCGACCGAACACCGACTGCTGACCACTGGTTGTCGCGTTGGGTGGCAGGATCTCCCCCCACGATGTCTCCCAGAGCAACACTCCAGATAGCCTCAGCGGCTGCCGAGAATCTATCATTGTGTCGTGCATTCGTAAATTCCATTTGCAACGATCCAAGCGTGGTATGTCTTGAGTCAATAGCACCCAGCCACCTCTCAGGCCCCAGAACCCTCCTTGCTGTTTCATTGTTTTCTTAAAAAACAGAAGGTGTAGCACTTGTGAGGATACCGCACGACATATTATTTGATTCGTATCTGTTTTGCGGTGGTTTCCGATCCTCCGGTAACTTCAGTTTTTGAGCGAACGATGGATAGCCACTAGCTCCCCTCAAATGTGTTTACCGCTACTTGGATGTGTATTGAATATCGCGACCAGCATTCCAGCACCGTGGCCGGGAAGCACCATGTCGTTGTGTGGCTGGGCAAGTTGAGCGTAAGTTCACATCCATCTTCGGTGAAGATGGGAGAAGGGAGTGAAACTAAGGATAACGGGACCGAAAGGAACATGTGCCAACACTGATAGGACGAAAAAAGTATCGTGAATGAGTGCAACGCCAACGGGTTGTTAGTCCAAAATGACCAGATATGATTAGACGGGTTCAGGTGAAAAGCACTCATACGGGGACAAGTAGATCAGTGACGCACGCCAAAAAGCTGCGTATAACACATTCATATCTGTCAAGAGCTGGGTTTTCTGAAAGGACTGCATCATTCGTAGTGGCCATCCAGTCATTGAGACACTTCTTGAGCGTCTTATATGTAGTAGCCCCCATGATTTCCGTCAAAAAGGCGTTCCAGGTCGAGGAACTCAGGTATCGCAGCTGCGCTGTCTGCAAGTTAGGCGACCGTGCGTTGTCCAGCTTAAACTTGTATCCTCTTAAATCGGTGGTTTGCGGCACGCTGAACAGGTTTAGACCGGGGTAATCCCTCATAGGCATGATTTTGAAAGTGTGGATCATGTAAGCCAATGGGTAGAGTTCGGGAGATCCCACCGATTTGTAAATAAGCAAAGGTAGAAACCTGTAGCCCTGTTCGCTGCAAGTCTTTGCGCAGTTTTGAAGGTGGCTATCTTTTTCCAGGTATGGATCGCACGTCTGGATGTTCACCCGAAGCCGAGGTCTTACTGGAGAAAACGTTAAGTAATCCGCGGGAAACTACCTTAGTAGTCTCCAGATGGTACAGCAGCAACGGTGAGCGGGTGTTGGTGCATTTCTGAGCCGCTGACAAACGTCTGAAGGAATTCTACCACACATACACTGTTCCCAGAACTCACAGAATCGGAGAGTATTTGCTGTACTACGCCGACCGACCACCTATAAGCAGGCTTTGCAGGTAACTATAGGTTGAGTGTTTCCAAGACCCCCAGAACGAGTGATAAGAAGTTGTGACACATACCAGCTAGGCAATGAAGTATAGCGGGGAGATATTAATCTAAAAATTCAAGTAGATGGGGAAATCCAGATCATATCAACCATAGCTGAGATAAAATGGAGGCCATAACCAGCTAACGTGTTAGACATCAATATTCCCAAGCCTGATGGCTAATGAGGAACTGCTCATGAATGGAGATTAGGAGGGAAGCGTAAAACGGATTATGGAGGAACGGTGTCAGCAAACAAGTGTTAGTGACCGCCGTAAAGAGAACTTGCAGGATAGCGCATGATGCGCATGATAAAACACACGTAAAACTGCCGGAATAAATGAAGCGGAACAAATGCTGCAACGTTACGTGTCTTCTCACCCTTGGTTGATGCAACTTCCGATAGGCTTCGTACCTCCAAAATAGACGCAGAGCTTTTCGATTCCTTTACGGTGGTGATACCGTTTTGCATGAGCGACTTAAGGCAGTAACGTCCCTTCTCTCCGAGAATCGGTTTTTTTCGTACAATAATTTTGGAAAGTCCAATTACGTGAGAGTTGTATCAGGTTTGGATGAAACAGCACAAATACCATTGTTCGAAATGTACAAGAAAATCCATGCGATTTAATTCTTCCTGCACAATCCTGTTCGAAGTTGCTCCGGTAGCACGTGCCATGAGGGTATCTTCAGGGGTAAGCGAATGTTTATGCGCTCAGCAGCTTATATACATTGGCAGAAAGAAGTTGTAACATGGAAAGGTGTTCATAAATGTTGTGTGTACGGATATGAAATTAAACATGGTCACGTATTAACGCATATCTATCCATAATCCATTATATGCAGATATGCGTATTCATAGGTAAACGTACCAATACAACAATCGTACGAAGCTGCGCATGTGTTTGATTTTTAATTATACATGTCTCTAATCGATACGCGCGAATTATGCCAGTGGTGCCTGGGCGTAGTGTAGTATCAACTAATTTAAAAACGAGAATCTGTTGTATAAACTGTTTCTTCCCGGGTAAGAAAAAACCAAATATCATCTTCCATATGACATAAACGAAAGGCCCAGCTTGATAGCCACAGGGCCAGGAACGTTTTCTGTCTTGATCAGTTCACCAGGTTGTACAGCATTATGAACTCTTTTTGAAAACCTTTATTTAAGACAGACTCCGGCATCCTCTGAATCAACACATTCCTGCTCCGCCCCAAGGCCATCAATAATCCCTCAACTATCTCACGCATTCTGATTAGCTAACGCCAAAAATAATGCTAGTTTGAAATAGTCTGAAAATGCAACGGATACTCACTTTTTCACAAAATCTGAGAATGTAGATAGGTATGTATTAAGAATGACAATGAGATTTAGAAAAGCCTCATGTAGGTGATAAATAGTATCTCACTATTCTGCAGTTGCGTCAAGACTTATGTGGCCACTTCATTCTGCACATGAGCTCCCCAAACTTTCAGGTTTCGGCAGTAAACGTAACTTCGGTTCTAACGATTCAGCAATACCGCCTGTGCTATAGAACCTGCTATTGTATCTATATCCCCAGTGTCATTGCTTACAAGTCACTACAGTGTGAAACGCGTATAAGTTCCAATTTGCACAGTGCGTTCAAGTTTGCTCTCTCTGGGAGGGAGTGACTTGGGACGTGAATCTGGGCGATCAGCAGGAACGAGATAACCGAGGATCTTCTCTTTCAGAACACTGCGTTTTTCTAATCGGGACAGCGTTACTGTCACAACACTCATGTAGGCTTGCGTTGCCGTGAGCTTATTGGCTTTTTTGTCAGCCTTCTTTTGCAGATCAGTAAGAGCCTGTTGCGCCCGCGACTTCATTAGTACCAATTTAGGTATTCTCTTTTAACACTTTCGACGCTTTTTAATCTCTTCAACTAATTTTTACAAAATCTTACAATGTATGAGAAAGTTTGTTGTACTTCCACCCAATAATATTAATAGGCACATCCATACATTCTACCATCAAATTTCTACACTCCGACTGATTAAAACAGTTCACCAGCAAGTGAGATTCTGGATGGTGCTCGTGGGAGATCGGAGAAAACTAGACTGGAGTAGAAAATTAGATGCAAGACGAAACTGCAAGAATAGAAAAGAAACTTCATATTTCCGCAAATGGTAAAGATAAGGTGAAAGTAAAATATAAACACCTTGAATCATTCATCCCGAAGATTCTATTAAGACCGCGGTCAACTGCTAATTCTAACCAACTAGTCTAAATGTGGTCAGCCAACCGTGTGGAAAAGACAACCAATGCTTTTAAATTGCATGAACATTCCCAATCTTATTTTCATATATCCTCCCTTTGTATGCGGTGTATTGTCAATTTCAATAATCAAAATTTGCACCGGAATGTGTCAATCAAGTTTTGTTGATCCTGAATGTCTATTGGCTTTTTGAGCTGCGCTTGGCCTAGACGCAACGTCTCTCGATAAACTGGATCTGGAATATTTGCGTCTGCAAAGCAACGGGCGTCAATAAATTCTCAGCCCATTGAGCGGCCAGCTGGGATTAAAAAAGGAAGACGGTCGCGAAGGCGAGTTACTTGTTGACAATGTTCTAAGTGACACAAAAATTGCCATAAATCAACTGGGAGAAAATAGCAATATACCTCGATGTTTCATCCATTAAACATACAAGTCTCGAGAACAACGGTTGACGTGGATAGGACCAATATGCAACATTCACGCAATGGAAGGGTGACGGAGCATAAGTGAACTACGGTAAATACAAACAACGGTGAGAAGTAGGGATGAAAAACCGCGTGAGAACAGGTTTCCAGATGTAAGCCGTGTCAACATTTATGACACATCAAGATTAACTTTCGTGAAAGAAACGATTTGATGCACGCGTAATTCGAATAATCGTGTTTCAACGCAGCGTGCTGCCGCGCTGATGGTGTCATTTTGGTCTTCGACTTTGTAAGTCATGTTTACGTCCTACTTTGGCTACGGCTCATTTCTGTTGTCCATACTTAGCGGACTCGTTGGAGCTCCTTATTCGGAAGAAGGCTCTCTTGATGTTTCAACTTTGCGCAAACTGAGTTTACCAGCGTTACGTGTACACGAAGCCAGGACGTCAGGCTTGTCTATTACAGTGACAGTCGTTGCAAGGAAGGCTTGCAGTCTCCACAGAGAAGGTTTTGGTTGCAAGAAGATGGATCAACAAGAAGGGCACAAGTAGCGACGGAGAGTGCTGTCACTGACCTTTCGTCAAACACACGACAACCACCCTTTGACACGGGTGGTCACTATAACATGGTAATCACATCCATAATCCCAGTCACTCTCACACCTGCCTCAGACAGCGTAGAAACGCAGTCATTTTACTGGGTTATGAAGTATGACCGCGTTCAAACAAATATCAGTGAGTATGGTGCAAAACGGCAAACTTCCTGATGTAGAATTAGTTGACCTTCACTAATGTCTTAATGACTTAGTAAGATAAATATTCTAGTGATTTCACCCATTGCACAACCATGCCCGTGAGATATGGTCGCGGGGCTACGCGCAGTGTGTCATACGCAGTGCGTCTTCAATAGTTTGGTGACGTGCAAGTAATGACACTGGGGATATAGATACAATAGCAGGTTCTATAGCACAGGCGGTATTGCTGAATCGTTAGAACCGAAGTTACGTTTACTGCCGAAACCTGAAAGTTTGGGGAGCTCATGTGCAGAATGAAGTGGCCACATAAGTCTTGACGCAACTGCAGAATAGTGAGATACTATTTATCACCTACATGAGGCTTTTCTAAATCTCATTGTCATTCTTAATACATACCTATCTACATTCTCAGATTTTGTGAGAGTGATTATTTATTACACTTCCGAAAGTGACGCACAGCTATAATGGAGAACCAAAAAACGTTAAGTAAACAGCGAATATTATTTCAGCCAAAATACTATATTTCAGTCTATCACTAATCTTTGCATTAGCCAATCAGATTTCGTGAAACAATTGAAGGCAGTTTGCTCCCACACTGTATCACCGGCTCCCCCTCACTCCATTACGACAACTTTGCACACCCTGTGGAACCATCCTGTGTGTTATTCCTCATCTGCGGCGCACTGGCTTGCACTCGCTGGTATTATCCAGTATGCTTCAAATAGATGCTTTCCGTTGAACCTTAAGACTGAGGGGGAATACTGTAGATTTGTCAATGTTGTTCCAGGAGCACTTGAATATTTTGATTTCTCCACTATAATTCCAAATTTTTGATATAGAGGTTGCGAAGTTTGAGAGGTGCGAACTTTGATCCGGCTCACCGTAGTGTATCCGATCAACCCAGCGTGCGTCCAGTGAATGAAAGAACCACGTTTATGCACGCGTCCGTGTGGTGTAGAGTTATGCCCGTCCCCGGGTTTTCGGACAAGAGTGACTGGACGGACAGGATGTTTTTCGCACTTCACTGTCATCCATAACACAAATGGAGAGTTTCCCCATGCTGCGCAACCAATCCTGTGGGGTGGTTGCTGTTTGTCACGAAGCACCAAAGCGTCGTCTCGCCGTTAAAGAAGCCATCGAGTTTCGATTGCGACCGATAAACGGCACTGCCTCCCTCAACACTACCCAACACACCCACCAGCAGTGATGACCGCACAAAGGTAATTCACCTAAGCTCGTTTGTTTATTCTGTGTCCCAGTTCGTCCCTGTTCACTACGGTTGGTTGCCAATGTTTCCACCGCTTCTAACTGCCGAATGGCCCGTTCTTGCACTTTATTTCAATGGTTTCCCTTCCTCTTCTGAAACTAGTTTGATTTTTCAAGTGACTCTCCAACGATGTTAGCCCCTGTTTTTCTGTCTTTCTCTGTGATTGTGAACAATTACCTTTCGTTTCAGATGTTTGCGAAACGCACTCGGTTTGGGTTCATGAGTGCAGTCTTGACAGGTTGTGAGGTTCGAAACCCAGGCACTCCTCGGGCACACGTACAGCAGCCTCTGTTTTTCACTAGGGACCGCTTAGGGCTACACACCGTCATTCGATGGCATCTTGTATATCAGGATATTCACGTGGAGTATATATATACTTCACTATCTATATGCCAATATGGCTACCAGTAATATCTGATTTACATATGAAGAAATTTTAGTTCAAAATCAAAATATTTAGTGAGTCAACCACCCGGATCGGCGCATAGATTTGTGGCTAATCAGGCAGCACTTATTCTTGTGTTCATTTTGTCACGGTGAGACTGGACCTTGACGTGGTGTGACGGNCTGCTTTTGTTTTAGTCAAGCTACCCATTTTGTAACATCCGGCCTGGGGCTGAAAACACAACTCGCTCCGTGCCCCGCTAGCTTGACGCATTTCTCTGTACACTCCATTTTCCAGAGTTGGTTATAGTACGCGGGGTCAACGCGCTGAGATGTGGCTTTTCATTGTCGATCGATTGTCGATAGTGATCACTGACAGGGTTTTATTGTGTTGGATCAGTTCCAACACGATCAATAACGAGATGTTTGCAGAATTGTTCTCGTTTCAAACCAAAGTTTTCGACGAAGGTACGACCATTATTTGCGGTGCAGTATGAAGAAACATGATCTTGGACTCAACAAGACGAAATTCTTCTGCGACAACTAAAAAGTTGTGATTAAAAGGCCGATGTTCTCTCCATTTACTTTGTCAAATTTTACCACGCTTGTAGTGACCAGCGATCGTGTGGCTTCTGTAAAGATCCTGGCTGCAACCATGGTTTATTGCCTGTCTGCTCTGTACGCATGATTCTGTGCACGCCTGCTATGGAAGGCCTGATATTGACTCAGTGCCACTTTATTCAGCCGTGCAACTAATTGCACGTAGCGAATGTTTGCCCCTCTTTTAACGACTCATCTGTCCCTTCATTATTCAAGTTCGTTTGTCCTAGACCTTTTCAAGCGTTGTTTAACGCACTCGAAGTTTCCGCGCAATTCTTCCTCGGCGCGCTTTTGAGTGTCACAGAGTAAGCTGTGGCCAACTTCGCGCTCCTCTTCTTTCTCCCATCGGTTTCTGCTGTTGGTCCCAGATAACGCTAGAACTAACTTCTAATCGTATTTCCTAACACTGCAGGAAATATACGGTTTGGTTTCAAACCCTGACGCGTTCTTTTAGTCCGATATCTGATGGGATCGCGTTTCGACTGTTGTTCAGAAAATGTATTTCACATTGTTAGTGGACGGGGATCAAACCTATACCCACTTGTCCACTACACGCTGATCACAGAAGCATCCAGTGTTGCCATTGGTGTTATTTTGGAACAGGAGCGATATCCGATCATTTGCATATCATGTTTGTTGAATAAAGCTAAGCAAGGATATTCACAAACACAAAAGGGGGAGTTAGCAGTCTACTGGGCTCTCAGTAGGTTGCATAAATATTTGCCTGGTATTAGATTCAAAACTTAGATGAGACCCAGCTGTGAAAAGTCAGGGCTTCGGCTGGGTTNTCTGATACAGACCTGGTCTCAGATAGACCACATTGCTGTTAGTAATAGGTGGCGGGGTTCCATTCAGGACTGTCGTTCTTATTGGAGCACGTACCCGGATTCAGATCACGCGCTGGTACGTTGTCGTTTCGTACTCACATTTGCTGGAAAATGACCCCGCCGACAGCAACAAGTGGCGGTTGAGAAACTGATAATACCGTCGGTGAAGCATAAGTATCAAACTAGCTTAGAAACCTGCCTTAGTGGTTCTCAGTCCGAAAATCCTGATTGCTGCCGAACTCGGATCACACAGGCCATTTGTGAAGCAGGTACGTTAGCATGCGGCAGGGGAGTACATGGAATGAACAAACATTGGATCTCGGAGAAATCTCTGGAGTTGTCAGAAGCCAGACGGAACATCCCTCCTGGTAGTTCATATAACAAGTGTAGAAGAGATGCCCTTAGGAAACTGAAACAGCCTAAATGTTGATCGTGAAGCTTGGTTATTGGGAAAGTTCAAGGAAATTGAGACGGCTTTTGCGTCTCTCAAGCGTAATAAAGCTGCTGGCCCAGGTGACCTATTGCCGAAGAAGGGGGAAGGGCGTTAGTAGAAGCTGACTCATTTGTTTCGACTTGTGTGGATGGCGTAAACTATCCCCTCGAGTTAAGGTCACTCGATATTGGTTCCTATATTCAAGAAAGATGTCATGGGCTCTTGCGGAAACCATAGAGGAATTAGTTTGACCCCAGTAATTTCTAAGGTTCTAGCATCCAGTATACTTCACTTACTTACTGCAGCTCGGGAGATAAACATTAATGAAGAACAGGCAGGGTTTAGGCCCGGGCGAAGATGTATAAATCACATTTCCACTCCTCGTCAAATTCTGGGGCAGCGCCATGTATATCACCGGCCAACGATTGTTGGATTTCTCGACTATAAAGGTGCGCGCGGTTCAGTGCATCCATCCACACTTTTAGAGTCGCTCAAACACAGAGGTGTGCCGATCAAGTACGTGAACATACTGTCGGCACTCCATTCCCATACCTCTGCTCAGGTTAGGGTTTACGGTAAACAGTTTCAGCCTTATGAACGGCGTACATCAAGGCTGTACGCTGTCACCAACCTTTTTTAATTTCGTCATAGACGAACTAATGGAGGATTGTCTCGGGCACTCACAAGATGCCGGCGTGGACCTCCTACCTGGTGAAAAACTGATTGAACTTAATTATGCTGACGACAAGGTGTTGCTGTTCGACAACTTTTAAGCAGCACAAACAGTGTTAGACGCTATTTCGCGTTCTGCTGAATACTTTGGAATGCGCTTTGAAGCCTCAAAATGCAAAGTGCTTCTGCAGGATTGCTGTGATCACGTAGATTTGATGTTAGATAATGTAGTCATGGAGGTTGTTGACCAGCTCGCATAACTGGGAAGCTGCATCAGCGGCGGTGGCGGAGGTGTAAAGAATGAGGTGGAATTGCGTATATCAGGCAAGTACGGTATTCGCTAATCTGGGGCATCTCTGGCGACAGAGAGGTATTTCTCTGAATTTCAAAGGTCGCGTATATAAGACAACGGTGAGGGCCGTATTACTTTACGGCAACGAAACCTGGCCGCTCATGCAGGGTAGAAGACGTGAACCGTCTTCAGTTATTTGATCACCGATGTCTGCGTTAAGTCGCTCGTATCAGGTGGCACCAGCGTGTAAGTAACGAAGAGATTAGAAAGTGGGTGTTTGATAGTGATTGCCAAAGAGTTCTTTTGTCCACTCTCTACGTTTGCATACGCTTTGATGGTTAGGTCACTATTGAGGAAGCCAGCTAGTCGTCTTCCACACCAAGCACTGTCCGCTGACACTGCGACCGACTGGCGTAAGGTGTGAGGTGTTCAGATAATGACTTGGCGTAGGGAAATGAAGTCGTTCACGAAGGGGTCGGCCACTGTAGATCGAGTTCGTCTCCTGGGTTGGGGTCCTCAAGACCCACAGAGTCGGTGGTTGGAGACTCTAGGTGAGATGGCGGCTAATCGAGCTCAGTGGCGTGAATGTTGTCGTAGTTTGTCTGAGTTGTCTGTGAAGAACTGGAGGCACCTGAATGTTGTGCAAGTGAGCCTTTCACGTTGTAACATTGATTTCAGATGTTGGAAAGTTTTGGCGTTGAACCGGACGGCCTGGAGTAATACGGTACGGGCGGGCGTCCGAGCGTTCAACGAGCAATTATTGCGCGGCCGCGAGCGGAAGCGTGCGGTACGCAAATGAACCATCGGTGCCAGAGGTCGCGGTGATGTGGCTACATGAAGTTGCGATGTGTGCGGCCGCGAATGCGCTGGCCGTTTGGGGTTAATAGGTCACCAACGTACTCATAGTACACCGTCGGCGAAGAGAAGACGAGTACGTTAGGCTTCGGTCAGGTAGATAATATCAATGTATCCATTCTACTCCTGTTCGTTGACAACTCATCCGCTTCCCTTTTCAGAAACTTGAGCATCTGTGGTCTTCTATCCATTTTCTTCTTCGGCTTTGTCGGTGTATTTTGTGATGAATGATCTGCCTGGCTTTTCATAGTCCAATGAGATTTTTGCTTTTCGTCCTTATCTTCTCTGGGATGCACTAACCTGCACTCCTATACTGCAATGCTTCTTGTATTACACTTTAGAAATCTTTCTTCTCAGTGTAGATCTCGTCATTATAGCCTCTCTCTGTTCAGTTTCCGAGAGATAGGGGTTCCTTTCCTTATTAGCCAATCAAGTGGCTAACCAGCATTGGCCGGCTGGACACAAAGGCCCCACTGGCACACCTCCCGGTCTTATTCCTTCGGGTTTATACTGGACATGTGATGTGTTGGTGGAACTGCAATTGGTGTAGCGCTAGACAACTGCGGTGACTGTTAAGGGCAGGCTTTCTTTGGCTTCGGTCACTGTGACAGGCTAATCCGGATCGGATGTCGCCAACCGTGTCTGTGAAGTGAGTGCATTTGATGACGCGGGGTAGTGAAAGCCATAAAGGAGCTGCCTCGCTGACGACGCCTTACTCTCACGTGCGGCTCGGTTGTTTGTTTGCAAGGTGTAGGCACCTTGGTGTTGAATGTTTGAATATAGACGTAGTCATTTTCAGTAGTTAGACCCATTCCCCTCCCCTTCTTTTTCCTTCTTTTTCACTACATAAGGTTTGCTTTTTCTTCGTGGTTTTGTGGCAGTTAAGCATAAGTGTGAACCAGTGATGTATTGCTGTCTATGATGGTGATGACGATGCTATATTGTCTGAACGATGCTCATATAGGTCCACTTCAGTAATTCGGTTTAGCGTACAATTTTTCAATTCTGCTGAGTTCGGTTCAACTCAACTCACAGTCTTCGCGGCGAGTTCTGCCTTTCCCCAAACTTCTGCACATGGGAGCCTCATAATTCCATCGACCGGTGAGCAATGTGGCTTCCAGTGCCGATGCATCTTAACCCTCTCTCGGCCTCATCACTGCAAGGTTCAATAGCTAAGGCCTACGTCATATAGGAATCTGAGAGAGCATCCTGATAAAAAAGACGAAAGTAGGCTGAAATGCAGAGGAATTTTTTATTCTTCAAAGGTCATTCATGCGAAGAAACCCTGAATAGTAACAACAACAGATTGCAACGAGAGGCGATTTGGTGGATGGGAATGAGTGTCCATGCAGCAGTAAAGTGCGTGCTCATACACCATGTCTCACCATTTACACCTGTGTCATAACCACGTATGGCAAAATCAAATTCACTGCATTCACCAAGGTAACACCCGTACTCGGCTCTTAGCTTGTCCAACGAGATACTCTCATGTGTTGAGGTGATTTTCTTAAGAGTGATCGGGTGTGACCCAACACACTATGGACGTGATCCCATCATCCGTACCGAAGGCGCACCGCGAACTTTTCACACGCACACGAAAGCCGGAGTACGAACTATATCTCATAAGTAGTGACTGGAGTTCTTTGAGTAAATTTCAGTGGGATCATGCGATCTAGTAAAAATGACGGAAGCGAATTTCTCCAGGAGCATGAAAATCGAATCGTCACGGCTGAAGTTAGCCGCAGCAACCCGCTTGTCCGATTGATTTCCATTTTTACGCATTCTTGAAGTGGTGGTCAGGTTTGTGCACTGTATCATTCCGGAGAGAAGTGCTGACCAGGGTCTCAGTGCTGCCAGGTAAAACCTCCTCGAGCTGACAAAAGACGAGCCGTCAGAGGGATGACAGCCACATTCACATTGTTATACGTAAGGGTACCGACCACGCAGGGATACGCAATTGGCGTGACAATCCCACCCATTTTCCACTGCCATGTTTGATTTTTGGTTGTGGTTTGTATCCCTTTCATGAACCATCGCTTATGCTCAAACGTTGTTTCGAAGGGTAGGTGTACCGACGGTAATTCCGATGGCCAGAATGCACGACGCACCGCCTGCTCGTCGACCACCCCGCTGTACTATCCTTTCGTATCACTGCTCGTACGCTAGCTTGCAAGTCAATGTCGTGCGTCGACAATACATCCCTCATTTGTTCATTGAGTTATTCTTAACCGGTCGCTTAAATCGTTCTTTATAGTGTATGTCTTCCAGTTCAGTAACCCACCCATATATATAGTTTTAAGTGGGCGTAGTGTATAAATATATCCTCAGCGTAATATTCACCTCGACTTCGCCCAATAGCTGCGGAGCTCAAAAGAGTCAACGCAAGATCGTCGTCTTACATATACCTGATCAAGTTAGCGGTGCCCGCTTTCGGAGATAGTTCCAGTGTTGTGGATCACCGCGTCAGAAACACAGTCTAGCATCCGACGCACAACAAATAAATAAGATAATTTTTATTGACTTGCGCCACCCCCCCCCTGCGTTATGCTGAACCCCGTTAGCAACATATTACCAGACCCTTTAACCGATCACTTTGGACCTGCCAACCATACAAATCTGAAAGGCAAGCGGACATCTGAGGAATTGCGTCCTAAACGGTTTCTCAACAGGTTATATTTGGGCGACAAAACTTCATAAATTTTTTGGAGACATGTGAGAGGCCGTAAAAATATTCTATCTGGGGAAGTTGTGGATGCGAACGGTTTCCTGAGTACATACATAGTCTAGTTTCCGTATTATCCACACATTGAGTACGCTACCAGCTTCGATGAATGCAACGGGGCGAATCTCTTCAGGCGTCGCGCTTCCACCGTTAGTTAGGTAGATAATTACCAGCTGGGTCTCGCGGATGGTTTGCTTGTCGAGGGGACCGCTGAAATGGTGGTCCTGTACTAAACACCAAACGAAAGTTGTGGCCAAGACCAATCATAATTAAACACTGGAGTAGTTCAGTGGCGGACTTCATCTGGTGTTCAAACTCGTAAGGCTAACGACAATCAGCGGATTGACTGAAGCGTGTTGATAGTCTTGACGCTGTAGAAATAGAACATTGGGAGACGTTGGTGCGGTTACTAGTTTATTCTGAATCACAGGTACTTGTGCAAGTAACAATGTGTAGAGCAATTGGCTAAACGGAGAGAAACAGTTTCACAACAATCACCCCCACGCTTTTCAGTGGTGTCAATCTCAGGGGGCCCTGCTGGTCTGAAGCTGGTGAACCAACTGTACGAGGTCAATCAAGATATTAATAGTTGGTTGTAGTTGTACAGCCACCTTTAGTAACCTCATGGATACGGCCTGTTGTGGTCCGCAAACGATCCGGTGGCCTCGCTTGCCGGACGGGCTTTTTGGACTCATGCAGAAGGTTCCATTTGCAGTCCCTCGACTGCTTCAGTCACTTACCCAGTTTGTGCAACTTTCTTCCGCTGTTAGAGTCACCACACAAATGTTCCGTACGATCCGGAAGTGAATGCGGTTCATATGAATTAACTACACAGTGGTATTGTTGAGATCCGAGATTCCGGAGGATGAATGATTCAGCTGGTAGAAGATCGTTACCTCCGATGTGCTGCACGTCACCGAATTCGATGCCGCCGATGGACAGCCTTGAGCACTGAGCTGAACAACCTTGCTGGACCTTTTCAAGTAGTAGCATGCACTGCAATTTTGTGCCTATACTAGAGTGGCTGCTGTCACCGCAAACCTCAGCTAGCATGAGACCCCGCGACGTCACAAGCCCTACCTAATGCAGTTAGTGCAGAAGGAACACTACCAGCTTCAATGTATCTGTTGTACGGTGCTTTCTGTTTGATCACTGGCACACAGCGAACCCTGATACTCACCGCTAACTCGCTTTCTTAGCACCAGGCCCAATGCCCTGAAAGGTCAGAGGAGGTTGTTTTCGCGCGTTTACTAGGAGTCTTTCACCTTGTTTATGCAAACTACAAATGTCTCCAAGTCAAAATCGTTGTCCACTAAACGATTTCGGGGATAACGTTGCCACTACCAAACCTGCACTCCCTGTTCCCCTTCAGGCAACCCGGCTTTTATTAGCACGACCTCCCTGGGGGCAGTCGTCGGTTTAAATAACGCGTACTCATCCTAGGATACTTCAGTTATCCATTCGTCCATTTCTACTCATGCACGTTCATCGTACTAAGTTTTTCGCAGTGACAAGTTTTTAGATCTTTACGCCGGATTCCAAAACTTTACTGTGCATCTACTAGAAAGTGACCTACGTCAATATGATCTGGAAACGATCTGGAAACCAACAAACCGTTCAAATATGGCATAATTTCAACCTCCATTAAAAGTAAGTCAAACAACTCCTTCGGCGGCTTGCTCTTCATATAGTTATCCATAATCCAGACAGTTTAGAACGCCTGGATATGTTTGCGGAACCTCCAAAGAACTCATCTGAAGACTCTTCTGCATAATTACCTTCAAGTTCCCATCCTCTAGCATACGACGGGCTTCTTATCCTGACTACTTTTTTACACCCTGTACTCTGCACCTTCCAGGGCTTTCGCACTGCAGATGCCTGGCGGCTTATAAGTATGCACAATGGTACTGCTTGCGCCAAGTCCGTCAGCATCTAACTGGCACACTTTGATCGAATCACCGTGCAGTAAAGCAACCGGTAAATCGATTTGAGAAAATCCTACCTGCCGTCCACTCTGCGCCCTACACACACTCATTCAGTAGGCCTCTATGTGCATCACAGTCGGTGTGACTCACACCTATGTCCCTTGCACATAGCGCCCATCACATCACGGTCATTACGCACGCAAACGAATACCACAATCGACAGTTTTATATGTAATGACCCGACAACCTTGGAAGTACGCTACTTCCTCAGCTCCACTGCCACAAACATCAGCCTATGCATTGAGCTCGGCAGTTCACACTATTTACACATTGAGTTAGCTTCACTCTAAACTGGCGCGGAAGGGCGAGGAAAGGAACCATGTGGTCTCAGGTCTTTCGTGTGTGTACTCGTGACATCAGGATCGCCATGAACAAAACCGAGAAGGGGTGGTCCACATGTTTATATACACAGTCGTTTGATGGAAAGATACCGATCTCCACCATTTTAGGAAGAGATGATATGGAGACTAACGGTCGTCTGGCTCCTCTGATGATGCATGCTACAGCCGAGTTTTCTCAATTTTCTGTTCTGGACGCATCACTCTTTGTGTGTGTGCGTTAAAAGGCCTGATACGAACCCAGCGACAACTTCCTGTTGTGCAGCTGATTGCACACGGCGAATGCTTACCCATCTCCTAACGACCCAACTACTAAGGTCGTTTTGCTCGTACCCTTTCGAGTGTCGGAGTTGGCACATTGCGTTGGTTCGTATCCCATTCATCACACCGGTTCTACTGTGTGCCGGAAGGTATCTCTCCTTCCTCCGGAGTCTCATAAGGTTCTATTTGGGGACCATTATTCTCCACCATCAACGACATGTCGTCTGATGTACCATCTCCACCAACGCCGTTTTCTGATCATGTTATTATCCACAACGGCTTTGACGCGTGTGCTCTACATGCTGAAACTAAAGCCCGTTACAAGTGGTACAGAACGAACTTCATCGAGTTGGATGTCAGCAAATGCGAAGTTATCTATGTCAGATGTAAGCGCAATTTCTTTAGCTTAACAGACGAAGTACCACTCCGAGCAACAGGCAGACAGAAAAACCTCGGCACTGTTAAGTCACACAACCCGTCGAGTCTTCCCAATACTGAGACAAGTGCCGAGAAAGGTGACGGCACATTAGCTCCCCTGCATCGTTCGTCTAGGTAGTTCGAATAGCCATGTCTTAAAAACATGTGCAACAGATGTATCAGTCCTCGTCATGAGCACAAGACCTTTGTTTGGTCTTATCACTTACCGAAGGAGAGACTCATTTTGAGAATTGTTCAGAGGCGTGTAACAAAAGCAGTTCCTGGGTCCAGTGCAAAACACTTCCTTGAGCAGCTTCGGAAACTAACTCCCTTCTCCCTCGAGGGCGACCTCAAGAGGAGACCAAAAATATTGCCATTCACGAATCTGAGGATCTTAAGCCATGCGGGCAGAACCCTGCTCATTCCTGCGGATGCCAGATCAAACAGGGCGCATTCCTTAAAACCAAACAGTCAGTGCAGAAGACATGAGCTAAGGTGAACCTTCTTCTTCGTTTGGGTCAGCAAAGTTTGGAAAGCCCTGCCAGAAAGCATCGTCAGTATCATGGCATTCGCTGCGTTCCAAGCTCGTCTGGAACGCTACCTTAGCCTGTGCCCCAGCATAATATCCTACGCATGACCACCTGTGTATGTTTGTCTGCCAGAGGACTCGCACCTAATAATGCACGTACATTAACATACTCACGTGTACAATAGCAGTAGGCTTGCATTTATCTATTTTCCATCTGTTCGTCCTTCATTTCAGCCCTTGGACATAAACAGTAGAATTTGCGACTTGTGGAGAGATTCCTTGTCCAGGGAATCGAAACCATCAAGAGCTGCCGCCTTCCACTTTCGTTTTCTACCCAGTAAACCCACAGAATGTGGCTTGACGTACTCGAGTGTTCTACGTCCTCTGCTTAACCTGCTTTTGTTGCCACTTACTGGGTTGTGTCCTACTTCTGTAAGGGGGCTAGCGGTAGTGGACTTTATTACAGAATTATTCTTCTTTTGAGAAGGTCTCGTTGAACACATTTTTATCATAGCGAATAATGTCAAGCGGCAGGGACATGACAGAAAGCCCCTCAAAATTCGTCCAGGGACCTTCCTCAGGCAGAAGTTCTATTCTCATAAGATCGTCAACCATTGGGCCATCCCTCATCTTGAGGTCTGTAGCGGCCTGGAGATATCACTGGCCTGCCTGCGGTATGGTGTTTAAAATAGTTCCAAAACTCATAGTTGCATATTGTACCTAGGCTATTGAGAAAGCTCGCATGATGCATGCTGTCCGGTTGTTTGTCTGCATGTCACGTGACTGTGACGCGAACCCGAAGGACACACGTGTCACACTCTTCCGGTTTACTCGCTCGTCGATGGCCGGTCTCTAGTCTCTCTAGCTATTTCGCGTGTCGGTGCCTTTTATAGCGCCATCAGCGACCACCTGTACATTTCGTCAAATAAAGATTTGGACTCTCTCCTCAACGGCCTTTTGCTTTTCGCGTCTGATAATTGAGTACCTGGGGAAAACGCGACTTAGTGCGACGAGCACTAAAGCACTTCTGGAGATTGTTATAGAGCACCGCTTGATTTTTATTTACTTAAAAATTTGTTGTGCAATTCATTATGCCGTAGGGGAAATATTGGTGTGGTTAAGTACTCATAGAGCCTCGAGGCCAAATGGTATTTACGCGACGTATATCCTTTATTCCAGTTACCAGCCTACTTGACCAACCTGACAAAGTAGGCAGACACTCCCATGGTTGACGTGGAACAACTGTCATAGATCTACACAGCGGTGGAGTCGGTTAGGCAAGTGGCAACTATCGAACAGTCAGCCTCACCTGAATCTTCCTGAAAGTGTGTGAAACTGCCAGGAAAAATGTGCCGAGCAATCATTCGGTAACAAGTTGTTGGGTGCGAATCAACATAGATTCGTAGATAAAAGGTCGTGCCTGTCCAACCTGTTACGTATTTTGTGTGGGAAAATGTAACGTTTAGATCGGAGCGGATTCGTGGTGGTACGTAGCTTGGACTTCACTAAGACAGTTAACTCACTTAACCAGAAACTAGAGCATTGCCAGATAGTACTGATTAACATCCAAAGTACGACCAATATGCTCTGTATCGGAGTGCTCGAAGTCACCATCGGCTCAAAATTGTACCGTGTACTTAACAAAGTGCCACAGGGACCAATTCGAAGATCTCCACTTTTTCTAGTTTGTGTGAAGGACCAAGCCGTACCCATACCATCTCATGATTGTATATATGTTGATGATTTGAAAATTGTCAGAAACTTACCTGTTTCGACCTAGTGAAGCTGTCCGGTTAGCTGGCGGTTGGATTTGTCCTCTAACCCGGAAAAATGCCTGCAGCTGGTCAAAGATGGTCACAGTTTCGCTCGGAATCAGCTTCGCACTTCAAGTTGTCTGAGCACACTATTGCAAGTTACCAGGGTCAAAGAATTCGGGGCTCTAATCCGGAGTGATTTTGAACCCGTGGAATCGAGCTCCTTGGCGGCGGAGAAGTCAAGTGGCTCGTTTCCTCAGCCCATGAGAACCATCCCATCCAGACAGCCAGGAGTACTCATTCCGCTACAAGAAACGTTTGTTAGGTCTCATTTAGAGTATTGTATCCAGGCCTGGGGTCCGAGCCTACTGGAAGATAAGCAATACCATGAAATCGCGCTGAGTTCACCTGCTAGGTTGAAGGAGGGAATGGAACCCTTACACTATGCTAGTAGGCTAAATGTTCAACATATTCTCCCTTGAACGAGGACCTATTGGTGACTTGATGGAAACTTTCACTTTCCTATTGGATTTCGCTAATCAACCAGATGAACTATTTTCAGCCCATGAGGGTGTCATCTGAGAGGGCAGCATGCGCTGGTCCATAAACCGGAAACAAATAATAGGGTCCGCGCTCTATTCTTCTCCCACAGATTGATGAAAGCGCGAAACAAACCCTCTCTTTATGCTTTCGTAGCTTTAACGGTCAAAATATTCGAGTAGGGGTTAGACCAGGTCTTTAACCGAGCGGTTCTTGATCCAATTTAGAATTGGTGTGTGTCTGTAACTCCGTATATACGCTTTCTATGTGTACCTATGTCGTACACGGCTATGCCTAGAAGTGCACAGCTAGCTGTACTCGGCGACGTGTGTAAAATTCTATATACATCATGTATATTATCTTCTCCCTTTTCAAGTGTGAGAGACTTTTCTAACCTTCCGTACTATTCTGTTTCAACTCCGAGGGACATTTGTGCTCGTCGTGGACAGCACTTACAAAAATGAAAGGTAGTGCGTATGATGCTTAGAACCAAAGGCATTGCACAGCGGAGCACCCATCAAACGGGCCTTTTATTAATACCCAGTCGGTTTGCTTCACCATCGAATTTGTTTCCGAAAACGGAAGCGCAGGCTTAGCGCACGCATTAAGTCACTGTTCACCCACGGTGAACTTTTGATAACACGCGTGTCTGAAAACATGGTGTAGTGATGACATTGCCATCTAACCGTCTGTCCTAAGCATGCTGGTGATTGCATCTCCTCTTAGAACTTCTTTGACGCCCCCAGGTTGGTCAAGTGGAAGGCGTTCCTGAAGGTGTTCCAAATCAGCCTTTCCTTGGATTGGGCACATATGAACGGAACTGAGCCATGTACTATTCACTGTCACTTTCATATATATCGCGCGGTCGTCCATCAGCCTATTGTTTTCAATCGAATGCATCATTTGATTGCCGAGGTGATAAATTATTTTACACAGCTCTCGAAGTGCCCATCGGTGAACTCAGCAGACATCCAAGATGTTGAAGGATACAGAGTAGGAGGGATATTTCTGCAAAAATGTATGTCATCCCGGATTATACCACACTGGCTCCTTTCCACATTGAATATGTTCAGTTGTTCCACAAAAGAGTACGAAAACAACCCGCTAACATGTATCTCTGAAGGAGGTGCGCCTTGTGAAAAGTCGCTCTCAGAGAACAACACGGTATGATTTTGTCCAACGGTTAGCAGCGGTAAAGAGGACGCTCATTTGTTTCTCTTGTACGCTGCAATAAAACGTAGGTGGCATCCGCAGAAATGAAATCCGATCTGCGTTCTGCTTTTCGCTCATACTCTTTTGCTTCTCGATATTTTTCCTCGAAATTAATGGAACGCTATAGTAGAGCTTACTGGCTTTCTTCAAAACACCATTTTCATGCAACTGAAATTAACCCATAAAAATTCGATTGTCTTTGATTGCTTCACTGTTCGCCATGCAGCCATCACTTTCCTCAACAACCCCGCATTGCTAATGACCGTGACTTCTTTTATCCCCGATACTCAACAGTAAGCTACATCTGTGGGTTCAACACCGTAGTGTTCACTTGTCCCAGTATGGGCTTCGGACACTAGCCGCGTGTCACAAGTTATCAGTGATTACAGATTGAAAAGAACGAAATCTTTCACTGCAGAGTGCGCAAGATTGGAGTGATGACGAACTCGCCATCATCAGCGATGAGGACGCACCTACATATAATATTAAACAACGACTTCAACTTAATGGTGGCGGATATGGCCGGGGCTTGAGAACTGCATAGGTAGGATGAGGGGAAGACATGGAGGAATGAATCAAGTACACGTACGGAGGGTTTGCAAGACACCTGAACGTTCTCTTTTCCTAAATGCAATACGATTTTTGTTTGCCAAAGCACAATCTTCCCGGGGGTGCACAAGGAATATGGCACGTGGAGCACACGACAAACATCCCACGCTTCCATTTGATTGAAATGCATGAATTTGGGTCATTCTTTTGTGCACCGCTGCGCTGTGCTTTTGTGAGCATGGCATATTCATATACTCCAGTGTGCACTTGGGTAGCCGGCTTTTTCGCTACCACAATCAAACGTAGGATGCTTTCCATGAAATTTTGAAAACAGAATGCCCAGTGATTGTATCGCGGTCCAAACCACTGTAATTCATTACACTCATGGGTAAGACAATGTATATTATAGGCCATTTGGTCGTCCTCATAGAGATGAACAAAATTCAGGCACTTTCAACTTCAGAATGACACGTACTAGAATGAGATATTACGTATATGGAAGAAAAGGATCTGAGACCCTAGTGGCGCGACCGCTGCCTCGGTGGTCTCTGAGCGTTCCTCGAATGATTCCTGGGATTTTTAAGGGGACATCTCGTACACAGTCTTATTAAGCAATTTTATCATACACCGCAAAATTTCTGCGTGCCCACGAAGCGCAGGTGTACTAAATGAAAACCATTCCTTGCACATTAAGTTAAGTGCACTGTTTTTGATTTCACTGAAATAAGTTGTGAGGCGTACGAATACTTAAATCTCATACTTAACGAAATACTTACATCAACATTGGCGCCACTTTGGCCAGTGAAGCTTCGGAACCACAATGCAAAATTGTCCGTAGTGGTGACGTTGCCTTCGTCGATTACCGGCAACCTGGCCTTCGGCATTCATCGTTGAATGATCCCCCCAACGCCCACGTGCGGTACGGCAGGAAACGTTTTCTTAATGAGAGGTTGTGCATTTGGAATGCGATAATTGGTTACAGTTGTGTATACCAGCAACGGTTGCGGCCAAAGATAAGGAAGCCATCGACACGCGGTTTCTCACTCCTTTCCAGTTACTGGCTATCTCCACAATATCAACAAGTATTGTTATCATTACATATCGGGTGCATTCACCTATGGATGCACCACCAGCGCTGGTGAGGAAGGTTACCTGAGCATTACGTATTAGAAAAATGAAACATATCCACCAACTGCATACTTCAACATTCCCCAACGTTAGTTTGAGCGGCCGCGTGTCCTTTGTCGGTTGCCTGGGAAAGCGCACCGGGAATGGTGCGGTTGTTGATGGATCCGCCGTTGCATGTTGTAATCACGAAACATTAGATTCTAAGCGTAAGACATGCATTCCCTCACGCCTCCTGATATGTGTTGCAGGACTAGGTTCTCCATTAGGCCTTGCGAAGTCGGTTAATATTTACCAAGCTGACTTACTTTTCACTTTTCTGACTCCTTTCGCAATTTCACTTTTACATGCTACTCGTTGTTTGCTGCTGGCTTACCATTGATGGCAGAGCTAAGTGGTTGTCACACAAAAGGTTACCATTCACATGTCTCGGAGCAAAAGAGCTGGTTCTGCACCGATTCCAACGTCCACCGTTTTGAGGATGCTGCTACATGGGACATATTTTCCAATTGGGGTGATGGAGAATAATGGATATCGACGGGATAAGCCACCGATTTCTACTTCTTCTCCACTTCGTAAGTGAAATTCAGGCAAACTATTGGTTGTCTGCAATTGTTTTACAGTATGAATCCATCTTACCTTTCGCGTCCGCCAACGCGATGCGTGATATCCGTGGTATCAGACGATGGTACGTCTGGCAACTGCTTCAGAATTCTTCGATATTTATACGCCAATGCAGTTCATCTAAAATATGTGAGGGGAATCTAAAACACACCTGTTACTCGATATATTTTGACAGTGTAGTGCTTCGATCCAGTGGTTGCTGGTGCACCACTCAACAACAACCTAAGGTGCTTCACAGAAGTTAGTCCCGGCCAAAGTGCAAACCGTGGCTGCGTCATCGACGGTTTGTGCAATATTCCGGCGCTTTCTTCCTCAGCCAAATATATCTGAAAATGAAACTGTTGGTTGACAATTGTTACATTGATGTTGATGGAAACGGCACTGCATTAGCAGGATTTATTATTCTAAGGCTCTATCACGTGTACATGATGAGCTGCAATAAAAAACTATCTTTTTGTGGTAATAGTAGCGTTCCACACTGAATACTTTTACGGCGAACTCGGTAGATGGGCGTGTGTATATGGAAGCGATGAAAAGTGCAATCTGATACATTGCACCATTTTGCCAAAAAGGTCGCAACACGTAGCAAAACGAAGTATGCGAATGCGTCTTCCAGCGGAGGTGCTTGTAACCGAGGGTAATACATTCTCCAAAACCACGTTGTCAGGCTGGGCATCACTGCACACCACGCCTCTGTGAGTGAACCGACCATCTTGTCCACTACCAATGGAATGAATTTTACCCGTGAATCATCCACTGTTTCACTGTCCTTCGGCGGCTGTACCTGCATCCTTTCTATTATGAGTCAATAAATCTGTGAAGCAGGCGTATCTGGAAACCGCACCCACCCGCGTAAAGTTCACTTGTCGGAATTGAAAGGGAACGCAGAGTAAGAGTCCAGCAGCCCATGTAGTCTAATATCTGCAACCAGATGACTGGCACGGTGGAAATTCAACACAAGATCCGACTCACCGTAGAGGACAGCACACTTGACCAACGTTTTCCGCTATTTCGACTCCAAATAAACCACGTAGTCGAGACACTACTTTGGGCGGTACAGTAAATAAATGGAAGCGGAGAAATTGAGGTTTTCATAAATCTCGTCGCTGACTTTTCGTTTCGACGCCAGGGGACAGACGTAGGGCAGAAAATGGCGAAACCCCGCAGCCTTCCATCAGTCGTAGTCCACCACGGGTCGATATTTACCCTGAACTTCGGGTCGTATCTCACCCTGATTATTCTACTGTTCAACTTATTCACTTGAGGTGGTCGCAGATAAAGCTCCTTTCCCGCTGGACTCGCGTTCAATAACTTCATGGGAAGCTCCTTCCAACCCAGGCACATCATACGCATGTGATCAAGGGAGGAACAGGTTACCATACCCGCGTGTAATCTCTAGAGAGGAGACTACCAAGCATGGTGTTCTTGTTGGCTTCGGGTCCTGAAGTCGTTGTCTGTCAGCAAACAACAACTGCTTGATGGGAACACCATTCTCCGGCTAACGTACACCCTCAGTACTGCATATTTTTCCCAGCATTAATAAGCGGTACGGTTTTCACCTGGCGAATGAAAGTTCTTGCGGGTGCACTATCAGCTACGCAATCTAAAACGACCTGCAAATGTCGGTTGTGTGTTGATACCAGTAAGCTATTCCTCAATATAAACAAGTTTTCGATCGCGCAGTTAAGATCTTCTTGGTTTGTGAAGTCCGCGGAATCACTCCCCGACGAACACTGGTGAAGTTGGTCTGGCTGCCGATATGCAGTTGATGCTGAAGAACTTTCATGTCCTCCGTTTATCGCCTTCGTACCATATGACTTATACAGTCATTCAAACAGAAGTGAACATACTTCCCTCCTTTGATGTATATAGAAGCACACGCCCGTAGCGTTCCTAGTAGGGCGTGTGCATCCAGCGGTAACAGACGCATCACACCCTTCAAGGTACTGAGGGTAGCGACAAGGGTTCTAGATGACAAACAGACTGCCACAGCAATCGCGCGATCAATTTCTGTGGTCGTCTACTCATCACTGTTCGTACCGATGATGTCGTTGTCTAAAAGGGTAGTGGCAGTAGTGTTGAAGGGCGTTGTTGCATACACGCATTCTGTACCACCGAAGTGTTTATTGTCACCATTGCTGGAGCGACCACTGAAACGGAGGTCTGTAGAACTAAACGCGTGGAACTTGCTATCGTGAGCAAACCATCCTTGGGACATACCATCACATTAAGAGCCATTTCAGCGGAAGTTTGGTCCAAATTCTTCAGTGAACATCACACCAATCGCTTTCACACACAAAGTCACAGGACGGGAAAAATCGCCTGCACCTCCTTTAGAACAAAAGTTACATTTTGGTTCGCTCCATCGCTTGAAAGATACATTGCCTGTCCATGTTGCGTCTTACTGTACACACCATTTTGTTTGCTTATGTAGAACAAGTTACATAGGCCGTACGACGCGGTGATTGTCCGAACGCTTTCGAGCGCACCGTCCGGTTTGGCTAACTCGGGGCTTGACAAAATCCTGCTTGTCTTCTATCGCTGCGTAACTAACGGAGCGCAACCATCCAATTGATCTCAATGACTCGTTCCGTCTTATCTGCCGCCTTCCTTGTTCACAAACAAAACTGATCAAAGTGCGCCTGTTAGCAGCTTCAGAAGCCATAGCTATCCGCTTACTACACCCACACTACGTATTCAAAAACTTTTCGTCAAAACGGTCAGGTGTCCACGTCCGAGCCGAGCAGATTACATAATCATGACCACTACTTTAACAGCCATCAGCAGTTTGCACAACCAACCTTATCCTTTCAAAACTGATAACGAACCGTTCGATCCATTATCATACATTGTTCACCATGCTTTCTTATAATGTTTGAACCGGCTGATTCCATGCAAATCGAAATTAACCACTTAACGCCAACACAACGACTACCAGGTGGTCAGATCAAGCAAAGTTCAAATGGACGGTGTAGGTTCACCAGCATATTTTTAAACTGGAAAACTCATCATTTCGTTAGCGCTTATTCTCGTCAGATAACGCAAAGAAAATATACCCGCCCAGTTTGAGTACTGCACGTTATTATGTAACCACCTGCGCAAGCCTTATATGTTAACCCTGGAAAGCCTCCAACGTTCCTTCACAAAAAGTTTACTGGCCTATCCATCTTCAATGAGCTACAGAGAACGCTGCCAGACGCTTGCACTGGAGTCTCTTTGGTCACGGCAACTCAAGCTTGAACTTGCACTCGTATAATCTAGTCTTTGGCAATAAATTTGCCGTCAGCTTTGCGATTCGCTTATAAAGTAGGACTAGGTATAATTCATGCACAAGCAACTTAATTCAGCAGCTTTCAAAACGCAAAAACTGTGTTCAAGTCTTTTCTCAGTAAAATATTTTCACACTTGAAACAAACCCCCGTATGCAATTGGAGTCATTTTGAAAGAAGCATGGAAACTTTCCTGACAATAACGAACGTCATTTCCATTTTAAAGCTCTACCTGTTCAAGAACGGTATCTTTGAGAGCGTATCTAATAACATCTCATGAGAATCCTCTCTGTATTGCATGAAGTTACGTCAGGTATCCCTCAAACTAATCAAAGCTATCACTTTCAAAATAAATCTTGTACACAGCCATGTTTTTAGACTTACACTTGAACAAGAAACCGTATACACTCAACAGGTGTAGGTGCCAATGTACACACGCTCGTTAGTAATAACCCTGTCCCCCTGGTACGCCCTGACTCCATACTCATTAATAGCTTGCGAGTGTATTGTAGGTCACTGTGAAAAATCTGTGTAGGCTAAACCTGTCTTGGAAAGAAAAAACCCAACCTGTTCGTCTAATGACTATATAAGAACTTTGCGTTAGAACTCTTCTCTCTCCCCCCATGGTAGATCACCCAGAAAACTCTCGGTGTTATTGAAAATTCTTCTCTTCCTATACATCGGCAGTACAGAGAAAATTAACGTCCAAATTCGGCAGTATTCACATGCTGGAAAAGGCTAATGATCGGTCTTCTTTCGCGTTATTTGATAGCAACTGTTCACACGTAGTATATATTTCATCAGTTAACGCAATATTATTAACGGTATTAACGTTACATAAAGGGTTATGCCAGAAAATCACATATTCTGTTGTTTGTCATAGCTCACATAGTCAATTTATTTTCTCCCGTTTATCGCGTGATTCCACTTTTCATTCTCGATCTCACAAATGCATCTCACATGAGAAAACATTCCACCCCGTTCAGACACTTAAAATCCCGTAAAGGTTGAGCTCTTCGCAAGATCCGCAAAATTCTTTGGATTTTGAGCAAAGAATGAGGTCCAATTGAGAGGTCCATCTATTCTTTCGCACAGGAATGTGCTTTCCCATCTTCCTCCATTCTGACAAAATTTTCTATATATCTTTCCTGGACAACCTACATGAAACAACGGTGAAATTCTTTGACAGTACATTCCCTCCATCCCCCAAACACCACTTTTTGACACGACCTTGACCAATAGGACAGTGACCACCTTGTGGAGTGCTAACTGATGTAACGACTGGACTGTTTCATTGAATTTCGGATATTCTAAGTAGCATCGTCCCAGAAGCAGGTATCTCAAATTTTTCTGCCTAAAGTGGAATTTTCTTCTTATACAGTGTCTGTTTTGGTGCTCTATTCACATAGTTCACTCACTGTGCAATTCACAATTGTGGTGTTCAAATGCTTTGAAGTGTGTACACTGATCGAGCTCTCCTGAGCGTGTTTCCCACATATGTGTTGAGAAATATGCCATTATTATTGCTTCCGTGAGTGTTCCAAAAGGAACACTTAAATATTGTTCAGAGAACGGCCCAGCGTTCTAGTTTGCTACTAGGGGAAGTTCTCATACATGGAGCATGGACGGAAGGAACGCATACCCATGGGCCCAAGTATAATAATAACACAAAGCTCGCATTGGGTTTGAAGAGGTCGTAGTTGGTGAATATACCACACTAGCGGGGAAAGTCTGCAAACAGTTG
This sequence comes from Paragonimus westermani, assembly GCA_008508345.1. Lineage (NCBI taxonomy): Eukaryota > Metazoa > Platyhelminthes > Trematoda > Plagiorchiida > Troglotrematidae > Paragonimus > Paragonimus westermani. The sequence goes on along the minus strand of QNGE01000270.1, from coordinate 281,991 downwards.
AGGAGGGAATGCCTTTATTTTGCTCCCAGTGGCCAGCTGCATGGTGTTAGGCAGACGCAAACCTAAAAGTTCATCTGGGAAGTACCAAGTGTGAACTGGCCGTTCCATGGCGCCACGGACAAGAAGGAGCATCTGGTCAAGTGGGAAATCGGCAACTAAATTCAACTGGGGTAGAGATGACACGGCGTTTCCTATGCGATGTTTCGACCGACGAATTCTTCGGAAGACGGGTTGGCGCGAATGCTGGGGAACGTTTAATGGAACGTCATTCGTCGCAAACTATAAAAACCGCCTACTTGTACACACCTATTGCAACCATAGTAACCGCTGTGACTTCCAGTTTTCCCGGCGTAGCAGCTAGCCGGGACATCGCAAATAACGCACTGAATGTCGAAATGATGAGTTAAATGAATATCAACGCCAACATCACGTATCTCCCACATTTCGCACACAAACGTCTACGGATTATGGCTGACGGGGTCAGGGTGCCCACGATTGCAACACGAAACAATGACGAACGGGGTACTCGCTAAGAGATGTACAATTCAACCAAGTGTGGGCCATAACACGCATCAGGATAGTTAAACAACAGCACTCCATCCACATTGACTTTCATTGTGATATGGTCACCGCTTCGAAACCCTGACAGTGAGGAACGTTCTGCATGCAGGTCAGCATCCCTATTTGCACATGACACCTACTGCGAGGCATTGCTTTATGTACACCTCAAGCAGCTCTGCGGACCGTGCGCAGATCAGGCAACAAATCATGGACAAAGGGTTTTGATGAAGCAGCCAATAATTTCGAGTCGGCAGATGTAGACGATTTGGAGTAGACTGCGAACAACCAGACGGCACCTGAAGCATTAAATAATGCGGGTGACTGACTGATTACGGCGGAAATATATGTACAAGGGGAAGACGTACCATTAGGGATGGAATTATGAAAGGCCCCTGATCCAGTAACCGATCTTGCATCGGGAGCGGTGGGTGCGACATCTAAACCACTGATTGTAGGTCCATGCGATGTTTCTCTGTTGAAGCTAGAAAAAGTTAGCAATATTTAACCTGTACACTTTAATGGTGTTGAAACTGTCTTGGTTTTAGTAAGCAGAACTGTCGTTGATAAATCATCATCTTGAGCTGGTGCAGTTGTATATCAAATTAAGTAACAATCGGGGAAGTCGTTGATATGAAGTGGTATGATGGTAGGGTGATTGGGTAAACCACACCCACGAATTGGTCGTGATTGTGTTCACAAAGGGGGTAGGTTTTAGGAAGTCACTGCTAATTGGGGGGAGTTTGGGGGGACGGGGTCAAGTTGCCTCGTGTTTGGTCATTGTAACCCCAAGGTGTGAATGAACTATTTGTAAACACATAAATCCGGTTGACTCTGTCGGTTTGCGACCGCCTCGGCTATGGAACGGATGCGCCACTTGATATTCCTTGACGGGACAGCCGGGGTATGCTGGAGGATGTGGGACGCCCTATCCCTGTCTGCGTATCAGTCACAGTAAACTAAGTGGGCCAGGATGAATTACTTAAGGTTTTTGTTATTCCAGCGCAAGGCCATGCGGGGCAATGTTCACGAACTCCCTCCGATAAACGTCTAGTGGTGCGACCAATATATGCTAAAACACGGGAACAGTAAAATGAATAGATCAAAAATGACGTTTCACTGTTAGGCGTATTATCTTCCAGAATGAGCGGCATCGTCCGTTTCGAGTGGAACGTTACGACAGAACTTGCAGAATAGCAGGTACTGTAAATCGCATAAGTTAGTTGGCGCGTTTTCACGCTGGTTGCTGTGACACCTTTGAGAGGCAAAGTTATATAGATCATTTTCTTATCAACTTTGTTAACTGGGGCTTCCATTGGTCTTTCTTGCATGTTTCCGAAAATGATCTTCTCATTGCTAGAAATGATATTGTCGATGCTATGGGGATACTCCACCAAATATTTTACACACCTTTCGTCCAAGGCGCTTGATACTTCTGTTATTAGTCGATTTACTGTGCTGTCGTCTCACGTCACTCACCTTTGTTGGGGACGGTAACAAAAGCAACCTGTAGTTGAACAACTGTTAATAATTATGGTTCAACGAAGCTGAAAACTTGAATTACATCTGACGCACTCACAAAGCTTTCAACAAAACCGTGGGTAAGGACAGACCAAAAACGATACAATACGGCCGATCTCATCTTGCATGAAATAAACTGAACTGCAGAGGCGCATCTGCTGGGGGTACGATTTAAAAAATGCTCACAAACGATGGTACTTAGGATCGCGTGCAAATTAAACGTTGTGATTAGTATAATGTTTTATAAACTTTTGAGCAAGCGTTTAGTTGCCAGAATAAGCGTGGTAATTGACATTTTTTGTTCTAATCGGATTCACTTGTTGTTTGGCCGACTGCTTGTCAGATGTTGACCAACACCTTGAAGTCGACCGTGTGACTGCTGGAAACTAATACTTCATCAAGCCATGTTATAATTTTCCAGTCGACATCTGTTCCTTCTGCCCCCATTGGAGGAGTGGTGTTCTTACTCTTCTTCTCTCCTAGTTCTTATCCATACAAACGATATAACCTCCTTATAGAGAGTAGGTGGCTTTCCCTCTCCCTTCTTGTTGCTATTCGCGGATGATCTTAAACTCTGGTGCAACAACACGAATCCCGAGGGTTCTACCCTTCTGCAAAGCGAATCGAACTCCGTTTGTCTGGTCCTAGTCCGATCTGTAAGATTTCAATGTCAAGAGTTGAAAGGTAGCGTACATTAAACACGCATCTAATACCATTGTTATCAGTCCACACCAAAGTGGCACGGCCGCATTTTGTGTCTTCTCAGTGTCTTGAATGGACATCTGAAAGACACTCAAAGGACGGTGAAATGAAAATTCCACGTAGGGACTATTTCGTTACCATCACTTGTCATTTTCCCTTCTGAAGGCCCTAATTAATTCACGCTTCTTGTTTTCAAGCTACATCCTAACGAAATCAGGCCTTCATGTAACGGTTTCACTGTCAGTCATGCTTTGGGAAAACGGTTTTATGCGGTAAACATCTGATGGGAAGCCACGGAACGTACGCAATTGGGAAAGATTCATTCATCAGGTGATGGCTCGTTTTCAACTTTCTATGTGATCGGTTTGCTCTTCTCGTTCGGTATCCAGTTTTGAGAACATTCTGAAATCCGCCAGACGGTCAGAATCGGGACAAAAGTGTAATATTTCAGTTATTATTCGAAATAGGAAAATGTGTCACTTCTGCAAACTCAGAGAGAACAGTACACTGATAAAATAAATTAAACGTTCATCAGTCTCTGTTAAATTAGTGACCATCAAAACGCAAAGTGAACTTGTACATATGTCGCATAATTATACAAATTCTCAGAACCCACTGAAAAGGGAATGATCTCAGTTAATATTGGAAATGCGGCAATATACCACCTAAGAAAAATCTTCCATAATATCGGTGTGAGGACAGTCTGTTTGCATGTGGACTAATGCCAAACAGCAACGCGGATTTATATGTTTCGTGCCGTATTAAAACTTTTCGGAGTTAACGGTAACAGTGAGTAGATTGAACTTAACGCAAGACCAGTAGCTGGTATATCCGAACTGAGCGGAACACAACGAATGAACGACGATCAAACGCTTGTATAAGAATTACGTGCCGTATCAAAAAGTGTACAACCTGAACCTCAACAATTGACGTGAAAGTATATGTTTATTGACATTCATCACATACACCACACATTGAACGGGAGTGCGGGACCTTGAAATCCTTTCTGGGTTTCATTTGCAGTCTTTGAAGACCTACGATTGATGTTTGTAATTTCTTGGTTCGAATTCGAATCTAGAGCAGAATCATCATTATCTGAAGCTACAATAGAATTTGGAACGAACTGACCTACGTCCTCAGAACGTATCTGATTCACGTGTCGATTATGTACAGATAACTCATCAACATTTGGAGTTCGGTATAAGCATTTACCACGATTCTTTAGAAGTAAACCGGATCACGGTCTCGAATCCTTACCACGATAAAAGGTAACTTCAGGGGATTGAATACACATCAAGTTTGGCCTCAAAAACCTTCCTTTAAAAAGTTTGGTGGGACTTTCATGTGTAGTTGAATGGCAGGCATTGCGATATTGTAGCAATAAGTTGCAAAAGCCTTTTTCAAGGTCTTTGAATGTAGTACAGTGAAGAGAGGCTATAACACTTGTGAGTGTTTTAATAAAGTTTTCAACTCGATCATTAGAGGAGGGATGTCGAGCAGGAATAAACAGATGTTTGCATCCAATACCGTTGAGCCAACTAGTTAGAAGGTTGGCAGTGAAGTGGACACCATTTTCAGTCATTAACACGAGAGGGATACCTTCTCTGTTGAATATACTTCTGAGTGCGTACATAGTGAATTCTGCAGTGGGCATTGTTGTGAGTGCCACTTCCGGCCACCTCGGATAGGAATCTATCACTGTTAGCGCACAATACCTGTCAAGAAAAGAACCACAGTAATCCGCATGAACCCGTTGCCAGGCCACAGTTGACATCGATCATGGAGTGTATTCAGACGGTGAATTGTGGAATTTGCGATAGCAAGATGAACAACGTTTAGCCTGACGACAAATATCAGCATCACATTCTGGCCATAGGCACGTTAATGTGATCAGAGACTTCATCTTTTGAACTCCAAGATGTCCTAAATGCAGATTGTCCAGAACAGCTCTACGAAGAGTTGGAGGAATAACCACCCTGTCATTCAAGCACAATAATCCATCTGGAATGAGTGATCATCCTCCCCGAAGCACAAGAAACGTAGGGAATTTCCGTCTGACTTGTGGGATTCAACTACGCTGTGGCGCACTGAGGATGGGTGGAAAGTAACGCTAGGTATCGCGAATCAACTCTGTTCGGCCAACTGGAGAGGGGTGAATTAGGAAGCAATCATTACTGAAGGTTTGCAGAGATGTATATGGAACATGTTACAAATAGTCCACATGTTTGATTTGGTTGGCTGAGTTGTGCACTATAGTATAGTCGTATGCACTGAGTGCTATGCTCCATCGTTGAACCATGGCTGCTTATGAACGTGCCAATAACTTGTCAGGACTACTGATGAAGTTCAGCGCTTCATGATCTGACACAATTCTGGATAGTATCCCGAACAGATACTTATTAAGTCACTTTACCCCCCAACATACCGTCAGAGCTTCACGGTGTGTCTGAACATAACCCCTTTCTGCTGGACTAATTCGGCGTGATATACACACGAATGGTTTGCTGTCCTGTTCAATCCCAGCACCGATTCCAATCGGAGAAGCATCAGTAATCAACACAGGCATAGATTCAGGAGAAAACCGACGAAGAATAGCATTCTGTGACGGAAAATTTAACAATGAACGTACACACCGTTCATGAGTTGGAGACCAGGTGAACTGCTTCTTAGAAAGCAACTGGAATAAACAGCGAGCAAGCTGAGAGAAATTTGGAGTGGAACGGAAATAGAAATGCAAGGCACCTAACAAAGAACGCAATTCGGATAGGTCTGTAGGTGAAGTTGCATTAACCAATAAGTCTAGACCTTTGGCATCTGGTTTGAATCCGTTACCGTCAACTAAGTAACCGAGACACTCGAAACGGCTTACAATAAAAGTGTATTCGTTTGGATTGACAGCAATGTTGTCAAAAACCTTTGGAATAGTTTCAAAAGAGAAGAATCATGGGTTAACTTGTCTGGAGCATGTACGATATCATCCTGATAAACTTCAACACCATCCATGTCCTTTATGATGTTATTCATTACTTTCTGAAAGATAGCAGGAGAGTTACTAGGTCTAAACGGCCCAAATCGGTACTGAAAAAGTCCATCAGATGTATTGATTGTTGTTATCGGCATTGATGTCTTATCCAAAAGAATTTGTAGATATACATCCTTCAAGTCAATCTCGGAGAAAATTTTGGATCCTGAAGGCTTGTTCAGAATGCCCTCAGGTTCAGCAGTAGTAATTGTATGTCACTTAAAGCATCGAGTTACAGTGAGTCGATAACCTCCAACTATTCGCGTAGTATTCCCACCAGACTTCAAGTGTGTCACAATCGGCGTGGCCCGAGGGAATGAATCAATAGGCTCAATCACGCACCTCTCTACCAGGTCGTTGAGCACCTTCGTTACCGGTTCACGCAGTCCATATTAATTGTATGGCGTTTCAGAAAAACCGGACCACGAATTACTTCCAGTTTAACTGGAGGCATATTCATGTCGCCCGTGGCCATCGAACACTCGAGAATTAGGTCTTTCAGGTTCTCATATTCCCCCATAAAACAACCAAACGTAGTCAACAGGTAGGCAACATTTCTGTATGGCCTGATGTTTTCAGCACTATGCTACATGCCGATACTGATCAACAGGAAAGAGCTAGGACGATATTATTAGGTATGGTAATCATTTTTCGCAGAAACATCGCTCCCGTTCTATTCCCCTCAACACCATGGACGTCGGATGAGTCCTCTAACGACGACTACCAGAGCTACGTCTAACGAAGAATGCATTGGTTCAACAATCAAGTGCTGCATCTTAATGAAACCATGTTGCTTATGGACGACCGTATGATACGCGTGGGAGCAACGCTAAACAACATATAGTCGTCTTTGCCAGCAGCCCTCTAGTCGCTTCCGCCAGTGCCTCACTAAGGGAAAACCGCAGTTACCAAACCATCAGGAGTGCATTCCCGTTGACTGATCGTGAGGGGTTGGGAACTTTGCAACAGCAGCTTCAGTCCACGCAATATTTGGAACAGACGGTCAGATATCATCCTTCTTACACCACCTTTTCGGACCCGCATATTATCGGCGGCCGAGTGCGTGCGCAAAGTTTGCGGTTTCGTGTTTGGAAACGGAGTTACCGGCGAAGTCAACTGGCTGGGCATCAGTAATAAAGCTCGTTTAATGGGTACCCCATTGTGCGAAGCCATATTTTTTAGCATCGTTAACATTCTCCATCATGACTCTAGGTGCTGTCCGCGACGAACCCAATTACTCCTTGGGGTAGGAGAGCAATATTCACCACTTCATCAAACGGTGGTTTTAGGGGGCCACAGATCGCAATGGAGGTCGCACGGCGCGCAGAGTTATGAGAGATACGATTTTACAGGTAATGTACCATGTCATCTCGTAATGCCCTCTTATCAGATTGCTCCTGCCAGTGGGTCAGCAAAAGAAACCGTGGACCTGGACGAGTAAAAGCGAGAAAGCTTCAGCTGTCATGTACACGATATATTTATGTTTCCTAAATTGTTGTTCTTGATCTCGTTGCGATGCAGCGGTGACTGACGCGTGTTCTCCATTTGGCGCGGTTTGCATGGAGAATAAGAAGGTTTGGTCCGTCAAATTACATAGTTTAGGGTACGGTAACGTGGGCGCGTTGTACGCAGGGGTTTCAGTCGTTAGGCTGGTAGGCGTAAACTGGTTTGGCAAGCAAGAGAATAGTCGCAGGTTTCGTTTTACTTAATTTTATCTGGAGAAGGGTAGCTAGCAAATTTTGTTTCTGGCGGACTGTCTGTCTGGCCAGGCCGGAGTAGGCACGACTTCAGTGTGTCGTGCAGACCAACTCCGGTACGACTCGTGGTCAGACGAAGGCCAACTCCGGTTTGTTTGCTGGGCAGTAGCCGGTATATCCGAATTGAACAGAACACAACGAAGGAACGACAATCAAACGTCTATATTAGAATTAGGCGCCGTATCAAAAGTATATAACATGAACCTCAATAATTAACGTGATTTCAGCGATTTCAGCGATTTGTACACGGGTTCGAGGCTAGGGGCCCAATCTACCCGGATCCAGTCAGTTTGTTCGTTTCGATGTCCGGCGGTTTTCTGTTGACCTGAAAGGCAGTCATTGAAAACGGGGTGTAGCACCACTCTTGGGGGTTACAGAATGAAAGTATATGTTCAATGATATTAATTGGAAGTGACCACAAAATACCTCACAGTCACTTACCCAGACCATATGGTTGTTAATAAATCGGAAACACCTTCCGTAATTTTTGCACACAACACTCATCTGCACCCTGTATGGCGGCAATTACGGTTTCCACGGGCATTGAGCGTGAAGGTCGTTCTGGAAAGAAAACTCATTTGGGCACAAGTCCATGTTTTCCAAATATCTTTCAAAATGTTAAAATCGAAAGTTCAAGCGAAGTACCTAAAGTTTACCAATTGTAAATAAATGGTATTAATCGTAAAGTTGGAATACCTCGAGTAAGTGTCAAAAGTACTGGTTTGGTGATGAAGGAACTCTACCATTTTCGCGTAGAAAACCCATTATGGCGTTAGACAATTTACTCAAGAATTACAAATGGTTCGTTGTAATTTTCGAGATGAAATACGTCACCTTATAACCAGAGCATGCTCAGTTTTACGGCGTTTCGAAGATACCACCGAAATGAAAATATACGACCATACAATGTTGGCAGTGTACTTCAACGAGGATACTGACATACCTGGAGTTGAAAAATGTATGACAACGTTTCCAGCTCCCCTCTCTATACGATAAGTATACTCTCTCCGTTTTTGCAGGATTTCAGGTAGATACTGGTCGACGAAACGCTCGTCTTAGTCATGGTTGAAAATGACGTTTTCATATGGCTGTTCCCATCTCCGGTGCACATGAAACAACTTAAAAATGATCTCATGTGTCACTCTATCACCGAGAATCTGCAGCAGTTAATTCCGTTCTATCCACTGCATTGTTTCTAACTGGACTGAAATCGCGTTGGGTTCATACAAAACAGCGTACGGAAACAGATTAACTGAAAATGCCCGTCGATCACTGTGAGGTATATTTTTCAGCAAGTCACCACGTGATGTTTAAAATGTCAGCTATCTATCGCAATGCAGAAGAATATTCCAAGTAACACCGCAATCAACGAAGCCAAAAATAATAGTTAACATGTATCTCAAACGTTTCGAATGCAAATTTCTAGTCACTTCACGCATGTGTTCTCTCTCCGTGTTTTCCGTGGTAAAAGTCATTTGAAAGGAGTAACTACTAATGTGAACGACTACTGCAGTAACAGACGCCATTCATAGCTTAAACCGATCGGATGAAGCATCTTCTATTGTGAATGCATGCTGTACTTCCAAACGTTGCCTACAGCTTAAGTCAACTGGACGGAGCAGCTGTTGATCTGAACGCATACTGCCTTCTCACAGTACCCGTTTTTTATGCACCAAAGATGGAAACAGCCATATGAAAACGTCATTTTCAACCAAGTCTAAGATGAGCGTTTTCTAGTGCGTACGTGCACTAACCTAACGTTTCCTCAGGTGTACGCAGAAATACCAGACGCGAAATGAAAATACAAATAATTGCGAGACCGAAAATATATTATGCGATAATTACAAATGGTCTCGATCAGCGCTAGACGACACCGATACGCGAAACAGCTAGGGTGGATAAGGATCCGACCGTCGAGCGCGCGAGCAAGCCGGAAAAAGCGTGCGTGTCGCGCTTGGCGCGCATACGCCTACAAGCATGCCAACAAACAAACGCGATCTCATGCATCAGGCAGACGGCAGGCAAAGTTCCTTAAGGTCCTATGCACAATGTGAGTTAAGATTTTGGGAAGGATTTTACACATCGTACAGCAGGCAGACCACGGGTATTTCCAGGACACCACAGTTTCGTCGAACAGTGTCTACCTGAAATCCTGCAAAAACGGAGAGAGTATACTTATCGTATAGAGAGGGGAGCTGGAAACGTTGTCATACATTTTTCAACTCCAGGTATGTCAGTATCCTCGTTGAAGTACACTGCCAACATTGTATGGTCGTATATTTTCATTTCGGTGGTATCTTCGAAACGCCGTAAAACTGAGCATGCTCTGGTTATAAGGTGACGTATTTCATCTCGAAAATTACAACGAACCATTTGTAATTCTTGAGTAAATTGTCTAACGCCATAATGGGTTTTCTACGCGAAAATGGTAGAGTTCCTTCATCACCAAACCAGTACTTTTGACACTTACTCGAGGTATTCCAACTTTACGATTAATACCATTTATTTACAATTGGTAAACTTTAGGTACTTCGCTTGAACTTTCGATTTTAACATTTTGAAAGATATTTGGAAAACATGGACTTGTGCCCAAATGAGTTTCCTCTTTAGAACGACCTTCAAGCCCGATCCCTGCAAACGCTATAATTTGCCAAATTGCAAATGGCCAGCAATTTTGAAACCACGCTTGAGAAATACTGGTCATGTTCCAAGACTAAACAAACTCACCCAACGGAAATTATGTTTCAGACGTGAAGGTAGTCTCCCACATACTTATCGTTCCTAAAGTTCCAAACGGTGAAACCGGAGTTGCCCAACTAGTGAATTTTTTTAGTCTTTCTTGCGACACTCAAAAGACACCCAAAATGCGGTCGACGGTCTCAGTATGTTACTGAGGTGTTTACTAAAATAGATCCGTAGCTGAAAAGATTACTCTTTTTAGCTCACAGAACACAATTTAGCGCTGAGAAAGCCAATAGCATCTTTGCTTCCCTTGAATAGCTCTTTTGCATGTTTCATTCCACATGCCTTAATCTTCTCTGCAATAATTTTGTTCGGCTCCATCTAGAAAATTGCACTGCGATTTGGCCTCCATGTCTCCAAAATGGTGAGGCCCCACTTGAAGCTTTCCAACGATATTTGGATCGTTCAAGGCGCCATGAAGACCGTCCTAGGGATGCACATGAAGTTTCAGGAAAAAAGACTTAATCAACTTTGTACACACCCTTTCGGGTTTCGTAGACTAAATAATGATTTTCTGGCTCCTTTTCTATTCCTTACCTTTCTAATCCCCAAGTTTTCAGCTACCCATGTAGAAATCTACTTAGAACCTGTACGAATATTGATAAACTGATTGAGAATAACAGAACGTTACGTGCCAGTTGTAATACTCTACGTTTCAATCACCTCGGGTGGCCTTACTCAGGAGTGTTGTGTACGAATATTACCCTAAGAGTTACACTATCAACATGGAGCTGTAACATAGTTGATTAGAGTGTCGCCATAGCTTTTTCTCTGCTCGCTTCCAAAGTTTGGAAGTCTCCGCTGGAACACTGAAAGTCGTGCTTTCAATATCCGTCGCCAGCCCGTTAAAAAACATACCAAGAGTGGCAGCGGCAAACCAGCACTCCAAAGACATGAATGAAAACTCGCAAAACCTGGTCGCGACGGGAACATTCAGGCTCACTTCCTTCCCTTCAGAGTCACGAATGCTTTAAGTAAATTACCAGCGGAAGTGGTACCGGCCACAACGACGAACCATTTATAGCAGAGGCTTGGTAAATGCTGTCATCGGTGGTACCTCAGCTAGTCTGGGAACTTTGGAAATGGGATACGTTTTATTGTCCTTTTCTATGTTCGATCTCCGCCCCCCACATTTTCCCTTCCTTTTTCTTTCATATACTTAGTAGTCACTCACATTTTCTCTCCCTTCTTGTTCTTCATGGTTTCCCTCTAGAAACCAGAAAACTGAAATCAGGATAAGGCAAAGCAGAGTCAACATCTGCAGCGATCCTGAACACTTGCTGGATACGTGTGTCACACTGGTCAGCGACTCTACTGACCATGGTGTCACGATCTCCCAGGGTGAGTTTTGGTACAGTGAAGTAGATCTTTGACCCTCCCAATTGCTAGAGCACAGTGAGTTCCGCGCATAGAGAATTGGAACGTTAGTACGTTTAGAACCATGCCTGTTCTCCACATTAATGAGGCCAGAAAACCGAGTAATGGACAATGGCGTCTACTGCAAATACATTGAGGAAATGGGTTTTAAGTGAAGCGTGACAAAAAGTAGAGTACGACCAGCCAGTTGGCGAGCGACCGGAAATCCTTGTTTTGATCTTGAGCAGTTGAACGAACAAGGGAGTGCAGAAATGCAGCCAAACAGTAGCAATAATAAAGAGAACAAAAAGAAATAGCACGGTGGCTGAAAAACGCGGTAAACCAAGAGTATCACTACACAGTCCTCCCCCTAGAAGGCTTCAAGCTTGAAAGTTTTTGACGGAGGCAAAGGGAAATCAAGCTGGAGACAGAAGTTACAGTTAGGTGAGTGGGAAGCAGGCCTCTTCAACAGCAACTACGTGGGCCGCGCCGAAGAATGTTGGTAACGATGACGAGAGTGCCAGTCTGCTTACAAAATCCGGAATCGCCTATGAGTCCATAGGGTGGTGCTGTCGGAGCGGGCTACCCAACACACCAAAACTCGAGGTTAAAAAGATGAAGGGTAAGTTTTACCCACCGCTGTGACGACAGATAGGAGTGCGCCCTCCTCCCATTGTAAACTACGCGCGACTTGTAATGTAGAAAGAAAACAAGCACCTGGCAAACAAAAATTGTAAGGTTTATCATGTAACCTTGCAGTAGCAGTGGAACAGGATATATCACCGCGGAAAATGTTTGTGTGGTTTTTCGCTCTGCGTTTTTTGGTTGCCAAAATGAGAGGTTCACTGGGGGGGAAATTACGTATAGTAAACAACGTGTGCGAAACGTGCTGGTGGGTGGACGCGACGTCCTGATCGTATATGGTGCGGGACGGGTAGTGTGGAGGTGTCCAGCGAAGGGGGCGGTGTAGGGTCGGCAGCTGCCACGGATGGCTGCAGAGGAACTCGTGTAACATCGTCGTCTACACAAGCGACTTTGAGGCGATCGGTGGAAACAATACCGTGACGACCATTACGATCAGTTATTAAGTGCTTTGACGTTCGTCGAAGCGGTCTGAAAGGGTCCGAGTGAGTTGATTGAATCGGCTTGTGTACATCGTCGCAACAGACGGGTACATGTGAACAGGTGGTCAAATCCTCGCGCACTTGCACTTGGCTACTCTACTAACGGGGAAGTGTGGGTCGAACAGGCCGCACATGATGACATAGTGTGGGAGCGAAGGTTGAACGAAAGGAGGAGGTTGAGGGGGAGGCAAAAAATTCACCGGGCAGACGTAACGTACAACCATGGACAATTTCTGCCGGGGTGCAGTCAAGCTCAGCCTCCGGTGTGTCGGATACTTGAAAGTACTAAAGGAGGGACTTCAGTCCATGCCAGATTAGCGACGGCACGAACCGGAGCTTTAAGCTGCCTATGGAAACGTTCAGTTATACCATCCGAGGACGAATGCTATGCCGTGGTACGAATGCGCCGACATCCAAGAGAGTTCTTCGTCGCTTCGAATGCTAAGCATTCGAAGTATTAGCCGTAGTCCATCGTAATAGTTGTAGGTCCACTATAGCTAACCACCCAACGTCCCAAGAAAGCGTCTACTACAGCCTCAGAGGAACAGTTTCTAAGGGAGATGTCATCCGGCCATCTTGAAAAACGGTCGGCAAGGGTCAGAATAAAAAAGTAGCTGCGTGAAGGCTGCAAGGGTCCAAATAAATCCAAATGGAAGTGTGAGAACCTAATATCTTAGAGACCAAATGAAGAAATTGGGCTTCGTGCATATCTGTGCACCTCGGTACGTTGACACTGAAGGCAAACGAGTGCCAATCTGCATCTGTCAGAGCTAAACTTAGATAAGACGAATCGGTCTGTTACGAGCTCAGTGGTGGTGCGGATACCGGGGTACGAGAATCTGTGGAAGCTGACTGAAGACGGCAAGTTAGTGGTACTACCGGTCTCGGAATATCTGTAGTCATATTGCAAAGAATGGTTCCGTGGACATTGGGCAGCGGAACGGCACGCGGTCTCAAAGAGTACCGTTGTAATGGTATTTGGAAATCAGACTCTTGCGTCTGGGCTGCGGCTAAATTACCAAGGTCAGCAGAACTAGGGGTGACTAGGGTTGCGTAGACGAGTGGAAGAGCGTCAGAGACAGCGATGAGGGCACCTGAAACGCGCCGTGTTTCGCAGGTAAACTGTGAAACATAGTCCGGGTGTCTGATCTCCCTGGGGGAGCAACTTTTTGCTGGAGACCAAAGTGCGTGCGCCGAAGGCTTATAACCAGTAAACGCAGTGAAAGGACAACCTTCCAATGCATGGCATAAATGACGGATACCTAGGTAAGTAACAAGCAGTTCCTTTTCAGGCGTGCTATACCGGGATTCAGCAGGTATCAAGCGTTCTGAAAAGAAAACTAGGAATTGTCACCTGACTTTGACATATGGCTGTAATTTGGCGCCGACAGCTATGCCCGAGGTATCAGTGAAGAGAGAAAGTGAGGTCTGAGGATCTGGATGGGCTAGAAAAACCACACTGGATATAGCTTTTTTATCTCAGGAAAGCGGTGCGCGCTGCGTCAGTAAAATCGAATTTACGTGTGTCACCTCGAAGTGGGTCTGTGAAGGGTTGCAATAGTTGCACACAATGAGGGACAAACTGGCGATATTAATCAACTAGGTCGTCGAAATGTCGTAGCTGCTTGATAGGTTTCAGCTCAGGAGAATCAGTGACGGCACCTACCTTCGTTGAGAAGCCTTGAATACCAGGAGCAGAAATAATGTGACCTAAAAATTCTATACTACCTTTCTCAAGTTAAAATCTAGCTGAGTTGATAGTTATTCTGTGTGGAACCCATCTGGCAAACGGAGAACGAAGGTGCTGCATATGTGCTTCTTCGGAAGAACCAGCCACCAATCGGTTATCTCTGTAGGAGTAGACAAAATCCAAGCCTCGGAATGCTTCGTGGGTGAAGCGCCGGGAGGTTTATACACCATTGCCAAGGCCAGCTGGCATCCGAAAAAATTCGAATATGCCAAAAGGCCTGCTAACAGCCTTTTTAGTGATATCCGACTCCTCTACTGGGATCTGGTGATAGGCATGAAGCAGGTCAATCTTGTTGAATAGTTTCGACAGAAAGACAAGCTGTCGCTTCCACATGTGAGTGATGGGATACCTATTGGAAACTGTGACCTTGTTGAGATTAAGACAATCGCCACAGGGCTGCCTGTCGTTTGACTTCTTCGGGATCACGCAAAGTGAAGAGGCTCGTGGAATTCTAGAAGGGCGGGTTATTCCTAGTTCGAGCGTGTGTTCAAACTCCGCCTTCGCTACCTTAAATTCTTCCGAAGCCGGGCGTCTTGGTCTACGCGGCGCCAGTGGACCCTTAGTCCTAATGTGGTGCGTACAGGTAGGAGTGACTGGAAGGGGCTGGTTCACGGATCGAACAAACTGTGATAAATCTGAAAATAAGAACGCGTAGGGTTGAGGGGGTTTAGGTTGAAGGACAAGAGGGCTGATGGTCTTTGTGTATGTCCATGGTGCCGTTAGTGCTAATTTTCGTACAGAAACCACCCGGTTTCCTTCCTCGCGTGTCGACCTCGAGGCCGGAAAACTAAAGAAAATCAATCCATAAAATAGCGAAGGATGTGGCTGTAGTTACAAAATCCAGCGAAATGTTCGCCAGAGACTGATGTCAAGCTTGAATGGGCGTTGACCATAGGTAGGCATAGACATGCCATTAATAGCACGAAGCACGGGCGAAGAAAGAGAAGCCACCTCGCCGGATCATGGAGAAACCTTGCTAACTTCTGCTCCAGTATGGACCTGGAGCGTGATCTTAGAGCCAAAATCCGTTACGTTAAATGGCGACTATTGGGGGGGGAACACTTTTGTCGCCACTACGGGCTGGCTGGCGCGTTCCTCCGGTTGAAGCATTTGCAAGTGGCGACGCAATGTTTCGCCCGATTGCCGAACTTGCGGTGACAACAGCACAAATCGCCAGACGCCTGAGGGCGTTTACGCGATTTACTCCAACGTTGACGAGAGTAGGAACGTGTCCTGAGGCGGGTGAAATCTCGCCCAATGGCTGCAATCTCCGTTCAAACCGTATGCCAATCATGTGGCGGCAGTGAACGGAGTGGTCGCTGTGAAGCTGAAAGGTCAGGACTCTTAGCAGCCTCTGCTGTGCTGTGGGGAACCGGTACAAGAACGGTATTATATCTCGTCTGCGAGTTGTGCTGCTTCCAACAAGGATGGAGACTCAGCCGCCCTAAAGATAGCCTGTGTGTCAACCGAAAGACGTTGCATCCATAACTCTTTAGGGATTGTCTCATCCACTGATGAGATGCCTAGAAACTGTTGCATCTGATACAGCAAGTCGGATCTTCGCTTATCTCTCAGCTGCAGATCTCTGAAGGGTTGCTGTAGGTGTGATCTCTCAGACAGTGTGATCCGTTTGGTAACGAATTCCCTAAGGGCTTCATACCTATGTTAAGTGGATAAATTCAGGAGGAGGTCACGTACTCGCTTCGCGACACCTATAGGAAGCCTGGCTAAAGGCTGCTGTGACGCGATGGTTCTTGAATTCCGCCTCCAAATACATAAACCACAAGGTGGGCTCCATGTCTAAGACCCGTGGAACAGTAGTGGTGACTGATAAACAGATTGGGAATAACACAACGTTACGAGCAAGCTGTAATACTCTACGTTTCAACCACCTCGGGTGGCGTTCCTCAGGATACTCCTGAGGTATGTACATACATATGTAGGCATACAAATGTGAGTATATATGTACATTTATTATATATACACACATGTTAGGGATTTGGGACAAAATCTCTAACACAACCCTAACAAGTGTGACGGACTGAGAACTAGTTTATACTTATAACGAAAATTTCTTGGAGTTTACTGCAATTCCTTTGTGTTAGGTACTTCATGTATTCTATAAATACGGAGTATAATGGCTCACAGGCGAATAGATACATTCTCAGCAACCAAAACACTGTTCGTCCAAAGAATCGATCCCTAAACTTTCCCCAAAACAGCCCTAATTCACCCTTAAACTTAATCCCTAATTAGTGCTAGCAGGGTAGGTTTTGTCCAGCTCGATGTGTTTGTTTATTGAACCGGTTGATGAGTACCAACCGGTACTCATCAACCGAGAAATTCTCTCGCATGTTTGGTGTTTGCCTGAGTAAGGATTTCTGCGGTATTCAAGCCAAGCTCGGCGAACATACCAATACCAAAATGATAACCTTATGCTTGTGCAGTTTGCTCCTTTGGCACTCGATACACTGTTGTGACCAGAGGCAAACATTTTTGTTCATACAGGGTCAAACAAAACATGCAGTCACCCTCTGTGTCCCGCGTTTTCCGGTGCGAGATAAACAGTGGGAATTTAGTAAAAACAGTACGCCGAAAAAAAGTTGGACAAAATTTTGTCCCACCTCGCCTCTGGACTTTAAGGTCCAGGTGTACCCGTTGAAATATCGCATAGAATGTCACTGGCTTGTGTCGGCAGAGGGATGGTGGACAATTTCAAGGGTTTGCAAGTGGAGATCTCACGTCCTCACTGCACTACTGGGTAGTTGCCATTTTAGCCAGCTCGAAGGGGGATAGTGATTGGACTAAGCTGTCAGAACGTGACAGTACATCAGTTGCCATATTGGCGTTACTACGTAGATGTCGGATGTCCGTGATGAACTGGGATATGTAGTCCAAATGTCTGATTTTACGCGGGGAGTACCAGTCAGGTTTGGCGTGATAAGCAAATGTCATGGGCTTGTGGTCGGTTTACACCACAAACTGTCGACCTTCCAAGAGGTGTCGAAAGGAACAGATCGTCAAATAAGGTCAGCAACTCACGTCCGAAGGTGCTACACTCTATCTGTTCTGGCTGTACCTCTTGAGAGAAAAAGCCCAAAGGTTACTATTCACCATTTGTGGATTGCTCTAAAACTGCACCAACAGCAGCGTTTTGGATCGCAACTAATGAAGCACAGTTTAGTGGCATGACATAAGGCTTTCTTTGCCACTGAGAAAGCTGCTTTGGCTTCGGGTGGAAGTCTGATAGACTTTCGTTTTGAGTCAACCGGGTCGATCAGAGGTTTTAAAATGTTCGTGCAGTGGAGAATGAAACGCACTTAGTAGTTGAGTGTGCTGAGGAATTGTCGGAGTTGGGTCATCGTAGTGTGGAACTGGAAAAGTCGAGATAGACCCAACGGTATCTGGCATAAGTGTGGCGCCGGTTTGATGTATGCGATGTCCCAGGAAATCCGGTGAACCAACTCCGAAGGCACACCCATCAATGTTGATTTTAATATCATATTGCGCGAAACGATTGAAAACGGCACGGAGGTGAGGTAAGTTTTCCACATTCGAGCAGCTAGCGACCAAGCCATAGTCAATGCGAAAGGGAGTCCCTGCAATGTTTCGTCCATGGATCGTTGTAGTGTTTGGGCCGCATTACAAAGCCTAAAGGGCATGCTTGTGAACTCGAGAAGTCCGAGAGGTGTTGTAATGGCTGTCTTCGGACTGTCCTCTGCGACAACCGGGTTGTGGTAATAGGCGCGTACTAGGTCTAATTTGGTGAAAATAGTGGCGCCGGCGAGTCCTAAAGAAAAATCGTGGATGTGAGGTATAAAATACTCGTCCGGGATTGTGTAGTTGTTGAGAGCACCGTTATCACCGCAAGGTCGCCGATCGCCCGATTTTTTGGATGCCATGTGCAGCGGTAGAATTATGCCCAACTGAAGCATATGTTCGAATTTAGCCGTGGCTGTTTTGAAATTGTCAGGACGTAAACGGCGTGGGCAAGAAAAGACCGGAGGACAGCGTGTTGTAATGTGAGGTTCCACATTTCACCTAACAGTCTCGGCATATGAGCACGGCCGAATTAACGAAGGGAAATCCTTCAGCAGTGCTGCGAAAGGCGGTGTTGGTGGACGGGCAGGCTGGATGCCGATTGGTGTGATCGTCGATTGGACGCAGTTTACTGTGCGGGCGGTAATGTTGTCAAGCAGTGTACACCTCTTGGCGTCAACAGAAAGGTTGGAGTGTGACAGAAAGTCGGTACCGATAAGTGGCATCTGAACATGGACAATCAGGAATATCCCTTAAAAACGTCCCTAGAGGCCGAGGTCGACGGTCAGTGAGCGTAACCCGAAAGTTTTGATGCGACTCCGATTCGTGACCTGTAAAGTACACTGGCCAAGCTGAAGTCGATCATTTGATTGCAGTGGAATAACACAGCTCGGCTCCGCTATCGAATAGGAACCGCAAGGCGGTCCATCGATCCTTGATATACAATAGGCGACTAGTATTTGCTGGGTCATCGACAGTCGTCGCCATTACTGACCGGCCTGCTGGTTTGACGGCGATGCGTGGCGAGTTCAGAATGTACATGGTTGGGTGCGCTTCTTCGCTTTGTGCCGCAAGTTTTGATGGTACCAACACCACCTTGAGGGACCGCAAGAGTTAGTTCGTGCATGGCTTCTGGGTGGGTGCCTCTTCAGCCCTTTGATTTGCAGTCATGTTGTCCATACGGTGGCACATCCTGTCTGTCAAAAGCTTTAGACTATCGCCAGTTGGGATTGAAGGGGCTGATGTGGGAACGATCGTGGTTGCGACAGGTCGTGAGGGAAAAGTTTCCGATACCCTGACCGCAAGGGCCGCCAATCAGTCATTTGAGCTGTCCTCATCCATGGTAGCCAAATTGCACTGTACCGCATATGGTAGGTTTTCTACCGGTAACTGCTTTAATATGGCGTCGTCAAGCTTCCGCGAGTCCAAAAGGCCTCTCGTATAACGTAACAATTGGGATGGGGACCGATCACCTAGCTCGACTGAGTTGAACAAGCCGTGTAACAGTCTGGTCTCCGTTTCATAACCACGTCCTTTAAAAGAGTATAGGGTAAATCGGATAGAACCGGTTCCAACATATCTTCCAATTCCGCTGCGACATCAAAAGGAAGGGACTACACAACGTATGAGTATCTTACTTCCTTTGATGTTATCCGCCTGGTGGTAAAGACGGTCTCAATCTGATGGAACCACAGTCAGTGATTTCGGGCGCTGTAGTCGCGTAATTTTAAAGCGACACTGTTGGGTCCTACTGCCAATGTCCACAGTGTCCTCAAGCATTGGTGATAATCCCAAGAAGATGGATAAGGCTTTGTTTGGAAATAATAGTCGAGCTCACCAATTTTGTAGTGGCCTAATCAATCAAATGACCGAAATATGGTAACGGTAACGGATGTGTACAAAAGGTATGCGTACAAATAAAAGGAAGACGTCGAAAAAAATGGAACGACTCAATGACAAGTCAAAATCCGTCGAATTGAAGAGGCTACCATCCGAGAGGGGGACAGCGCCAGAGGGTAGGTTCATCATCATCATCATCATCATCATCATCATCATCATCATC